>PVJH01045104.1:0-12582 GCA_004026705.1 Nesogale talazaci
TCGAATGCAGGTCGATCACAGACCAGGGGGTAGAAAGTCCCTGGCACCAGTGGCATTGTAAGCATCTCAGAGCTGGCAGGGATCTCCATGCAGCTTCTCTAGCTTCCAGGTCTGCATAAGGGTTGGTCCATGTGGCTTTTCCAGTTCCCAGGGCACAGGGTCTGTCAGCGTAATGTCATTTGTCTAGTCAGGTCTTGTCTGTAGAGCACTGTCTCGGGAAGTAAACACAGAGAGAAGTGTCTCTGCCTCCAATGAAGACAATACAGGATTTCCCAGAATTCTCAGGAGAAGGCCATGCCCACATAGATGCCTCATTGGCTATGATCCGATTGACAGACTAGACTCCACCCTTATACTCTTAATCCTCAAATTTTATAAGTATGACACCCACTAATGTCTGCCATAGTTTAGAGGTGGACACGATGAGCTTTTCAGCGAGCTTCCTTGGTTCAGATCTCAGCTCTGCAGCCATCACATGTGGGATCTTGAACCAATTCTAGATCCTCTCTGAGCCTCAGCTTCTTCATCTATAAATGGGGAAATAGCTAAGCTTCCTGTGATGGACAAAATAATGCTCCCTTCATCATGCACTCAGAACCTATGCATATGTTACTTTACACGGTGTGAGGTCTCATTAAGTTGGTTCTCACCCATAGCGACTCTATGTAAAACAGAATGACACATGGCTTTCTTCTGACCCCTCTCCACAGTTGTTTTTCCATTTGAACCCATCGCGGCAGCTACTCTTTTTGTCATGATCCTTCCTCTTTTTTTGCTACCCCCTACCAAGCATGATGTCCTTTTCCAGGCACTGGTCTCTCCTGACAGCACATGTAAAGTATGTGAGACAAAGTCTGATCCTCTGTGCCTCTGAGGACCGTTCTGGCTGTCCTTTTTTTTTTCTTCTTCCAAGACAGACTTGTTTGTCTCGCAGACCATGGTACTTTCAGCATTCTTCAGCAACATCAGTATTAAAAGGCATGAGTTCTTCTATCTTCCTGATTCAGTGCTCAACTCTCACACGCAGATGAGGGAAGTGAAAATATAACGGCTCGCATCAGAAACACCTCAGTTCTCCCAGTAACATCCTTGCTTTGTAATACTAGACATTTATGCAATGGATATAGCCAGCGCAGCACATCTTTTGCTTTCGTGACTGCTGCTTCCACGAGCATGGGTTATGTATCCAAGCAAGTTTAAATTCTTGAAAGTTTCGATTTTGGGGTTGCATAGAAGAGAATTAATGTGGCGGATGAATTAAGATAGCTAAAAGAGTGAGATTATCCTCCATGTTTTAAAATCAGGAAGAGTGTGCCAAAGCTGTATCCTTTCACCATACTTAGTCAATCTTTGTACTGAGAAAATAATGTGAGAAGCTGGACTCTATGAAGAAGAGGATTAGGTGAAGGCTCATGGACAACCGGTGGCAAGCAGATGACATGATCTTGATGGCGGAAAGCAAAGAGGACTTGGAGCAATTGCTGATGAAAATCTAAGGTCGAAGCCTTTATATAGATTATACCTCAATATAAAGAAAACAAAAACCCTCACCACTTGACCAATGAAGAGCATCAAGAAAAAGAGAAGAGATTTTAGTTATGAAATAGTTCATTTCCCTTGAATCCACAGGCAACATCGATGGGAACTTTAATTAAGAGATTAAGTGACACACTGCATTGAGCAAATCTATTTCAAATAGACCTTTTCAAAGTGTTAAAAAGCAAAGATGTTGTTTTGAAAATGAAGGCATACCTGCTCCAAGCCAGGTATTTTCAAATGCCTCCCACACATGCAATGGCTGGACAATGAATAAAGAAGAAAATAGAATCGATTTCTTTGAATTATGGTGTTGGTGAAGAATATGAGTATATCATGGACTAGGAGAAGAATGGACAAATCTGTGAATGAACAAATCTGCCTTGGAAGAAGTACAGACAGGCAGTCCCTTAGAAGCAAAGATGACTAGTCTTCATCTAATGCATTGTTACCGGAATGGTCTTCTCTCTGGTTAAGAATGCGCTCAGCAAAAAAAGAGGTGGTCTTTTGGTGAGCTGGAAGGACACAATGGTTGCAACAATGGATTTAAACACAGGAAAGGTGAGGGAGACACAAGGCTAGGAAGTGTGTTTGTTGTTCTGTTGTATGAGGGGGTACCTTAAAAAATGGAAAATTTTTCAGGGCTAGTATTAATTTTTTTTCAAAATTACCTTATCACCTTCAAAATACTCTTCATTATATTTATCAAATCTGTGATTGCATTCTTGGAAACATTTTTTCAAACTCAGGTTTCTATGGCTGACAACTCCTCTCTCATTTTTTCTTCTCCTCTCCCATATCATCAAATTGCTGTCCTTTTATGGAAACAAAAAGAAGTTGCACAGAGTGAGGTCAGGTAGTCAGGTACGTGAGACAAGAAAATCATGATTTTTTGCCTAAAACCGGCACAGTGAGATGGCTGCATGAGCAGGTGCATTGTGGAGGTGGCAAAATCAGTCCCCCATCTGCCACACATCTGGCATTTTTATCACATATTGTTGCTCAATCTTTACAGGATCTATAAATAGAAAGCTTGATTAACAGTCTACCTGGTAGAATGAACTCCACAAGCACTATCCCCTTTACATTTCCCCCCCTCCAAAAAAAAAGACCATTGTTGTGATCTTTGCTTTCAGTTGACAAGCTTTTGGGGGGGCAAGCTGATGATTTCATCTTCTACTTATTGATTGATGTTTACTTTGGGGGTTGTAAGAATGGAATCATGTCTTGTCGCCAGTAATGATCTTGGGAAAAATTCTGGATTACTAAGGAACTGTTCTTTCAAAGCCTGGCATGTTTCCAGTCTGACCTGATGTACAAATTTTGCAGGACCCTTTTCATTCCTCAATCTTCTGCTAAAATTTGCTGAACACAAGCACCAAGATAGTCCAGATAACTTGTCCATCTCCTCAATGGCCTGTTGTTGGTTGTCAAGCACAAGTGCATGAATTTTGTTGACATTTTCGTCCGTTCGGGAAGTTGAAGGATGTCCAGATTGAGGCTTGTCATCAACAGACATTTCACCTTTTTTGAAATGAGAAAACTACTTGTACACTTGAGTTTTCTCCCATACTGCTGTCCTTGTAAGCTATGCTCAACCTCATAAGTTTCTGTGGCATTTTTCTCAAGCAGGAAAATTTCATAGTTGCATACTCTTATCTTAAGTCTCTGATTTTAGCAAAACTGCTTTTATGAAAAAATTCACAGTGACCACCGAGAACCTTCCCAGGTGGCGCCACTGGGTGCACTAATGCAGAGCAAGTTGCTCGATGTTCACCTAGCAGGAAAAATGCATAATATGAAAGCTTCTCCCAACAGAGTATTTTTCTGCTTTGGGGGAGAGCATCCCTCATGGGTTATGCCTGTGGGGTCACTATGCGTTGGAATTGACAAAAGTGCTATACTGGATTATCTGTCCATCAACATGTAAAAGGGAGTTGAAAGAGAACCTCAGAGAGTTTGGGAGAAGGGGCCAGGGTCACAGAGATGCCGCGTTGCTGACTTTGAAGATGAAGTAGAAGCCAAGAAATGGGGACAACCTCCAGATGGTGGGAAGACAAGGAAACATATTCTGTCCTAGAGCCTCCAGAAAGGAATGTAGGCCCTGCCAACACCTTGTTTTGATTTGTTTGTTTTGTTACTGGTAACTACAGTGCCAGACTTCTCATCTACAGCTCTGCAAGATAAGTTGTATCATTTAAGCCACCAACTTTGTGCTAATGAGTCACAGACCGGACAGATTGCCCAATAAAGAAAGTAAGCATAGGCTTACTTGTACTTACATACTAGTCTTTAGTGGCCTGTGAAACTGCTCACTACAAATTAGTAAGCAAGCACATGTAAGCCTGTGTTTATCTTGCTTACTGGATGCTCCCTCCCCACTAGGGATTGGAATTTGAAGAGAGAGTTTGATTCTGTAGGAGGAGGATGGGGAGCCGGAGAGAGACAGATGGCGGCCATACCTAGAAGCAGAGTCTTTAATGTGTTGAAAAAATGTGAAGTTTTTCAGTGCAGACTAATAAGTAAGCACAAGTAAACCTATGCATATCTTGTTTACTGGGTAATCTGACAGGAGTTACAGCAGCAATAGAAACTAATTCGCTGTCTTATAGAATTGTTGTGAGACTAAGTAGCCTGTCACAAATATTGTTAGACACCACTGATTTGATCCCTGACTTATGGTGACCCCCATGCGCAATGGAAGAAAATGCTGTCCTGTGCCATTCCCATGGTTGGTTGTGGATTGGACTGTTATGACACATAGGTTTTCATGGACTGATGTTTTTTCAGAAGAGATCATGAGATTTTCTTTGTAGTTTTTCTTAGCCTGGAAACTCTGCTAAAAGCTATTCAATTTTATAGCAATGTAAGCCCTCACTTATAGGGCAACTGAGATACACTGATTGGGAATAGAAAATTCAGCCCTAGAATATTCTGGGTCCTATCCATGGAGGGTGAGGATTCTACTATGGACCCAGTATTGCCTTCTAGGGTAGCTGCACTTCACTGATATTTTAGTTTCAAGTTTTCCCTTGACCCTTTGCTCCTATTCTTCCAGGAATTACCTACAATTGTACAGACTCTCTAAGACTGTGGCCCCAGAAGTTGCTCACTTTCATGCTAGGTCACACTCAGCTTCTAGCAATTTACCAAATTTACCTGATCAGGATTATGATGAATTTATGGTTCCAGATGAGCAGCTCTAAACCCAGACTTTCTGGCTGTGCCTCCCTTTCCAGGTCTTGAGGCCGCAATTTGACATCCACCATCTATTGTCTGATGGGTCCAAGCAAAGTCATTGCTTTTCAGTGTGCTCAGGCCTTTTGTTGCTGCTGGTAAGGACAAGAGCGATGACTTCAAAGCTCTGTCTATGAAGCTAGAATTGGAAGTGGGTGGCATGTCTTCTTTGCCTCATGGCTTTAAGGATTGAGCTCCTCTGTTCTGATCACATCTTCATCGCCACACTCAGCTTCTATGTGATATATAGTCTCTGGTTTTCAACTCAATTTCTTTCCTAACCATATCCCCCCCCCCCCCCATATTTTCATCTAGTGACATCTCAGTGCAGTGGTTCTCAATTTGTGAATTGTAATCCCTTTGGGGGTTAAACAACCCTTTCACAGGAGTCAGATGATTCATAGCAGTAGCAAAATTACAGTTATGAAGTAGCAGTGAAAATGATTTTATGGTAGTGGGGGTCACCACAGCATGAGGAACTGTTTGACAAGGTTGTGGCATGAGGAAGGTTGAGAACCCCTGGTCTAGAGCATTGTGGGCAATGTGATGTGTTTGAAAGATGGGATACAAACCAGGCTGAAAACATAGGAGGTTATCCTTAACTTTCTGCTTTCCCTCTTCCGCCAAAATTCATATGTCTCTGAGTGCTGTTTTGTCTACCTGGGGCCACTCCTAGAATTGATCTTTTTGTCCCAGTACTTCAGTCATTCACTCTAGTCCTACTCTTTATTGTTTCTAGCTTGGGCCTGGAAAATCCAAATACCTATTGCAATACCCTACATCCCCAAACGCAAACCCACCGCCATCTTCTCATTCCAGTTCATAGAGAACCAAGAGCATAGAGGAGGACCTCCCGCAGAGTTTCCAAGGCTGTAAATCTTTCCGAAGCAGACTGTCGCACCTCTTTTCTGTGGTTGGGCTCACATCAGCAGCCATATGGTTAGCAGTCATGCACTTTAATCACCATACCACTAGGACTTCCTCTTGGCCTGGCAGCATCTTTTCAATCCTTTTATTACCCATGTGACATTATGAGTTGGGCCATAGGCTGGGACATGCCGCTTCCCTTCTTGAATGGCCTGAATTGTTGAGACGTTGCCTGTGGAAGAAAGTCTTGATACGTCATGTGACTCTTGAGGTGAATGACCTGGAATCAAAAGAACTTTTTAGGTGATTTCACCTCCTGTCTCCCTCCGTGGAAGCCCTGGTGTCATCATGGTTATGAGATGGGCTGAGACCCACTGGGTCAGCAGTTTGAAACCACCAGTTGCTCCACAGGAGAAAGACAGGGCTTTCTACTCCCACAAAACGTTAGTCTCTGAACTCCCCTGCCCCCCCCACCCCGGGACAATTCCACCCTGTTTCATTATTAGGGCTATTAGGGCTATTGGGAATGGACATGGACTTGGTGGCAGTGAGTTTTGATTCTTCATCCTGTCATATAGTCTACACATGTGGGTGGCTTTGGATCACATGGGAAACATCAAAAATAGTGATTCCAGAGAAGAGGGTGTTCAGGGTACTCCATTCCCTACAGGTTTGGAATCAGCAGGTCTGAAACGGGGAGGGATGCATTTGGTAGGTATGTGTGTCTAAACCTCTGTCTGTGCTTTTCACCATCCTGGCTTCCCTAGACATCTTACCATATCTAGGACATATTATACATGTTCACACCTGTGTTCCTGGGTTTCCTTTAGCTGGAAATGCCCTTGTTTGTCGTATAAATATGAAAATCCATCCATCCTGTAAGAATGGGTCCAAATCCTCACCTCTCTTTTACTTTTCCATGTTCTTTCTAGGCTTGCCTCCAACATCGTTTTAGCTTTCATTGTAAATACTTTTGGATTTGTTTCTTCCTGCCTTGTGTGGTTGTTTCTGGCCTTTCTTTATCACTGGCCTCCTTGAGGCCAAGGCTGACATCTTTTTTCAATGTCCATATATCCGAAACAGTGGCATTCACTCTGTACAGAATAGAACATTAACAACTAGAGTTTTAATCAGTGAAAGACCTCATTAGCAAACGCGGATACTTTCCCTGTGGCTTTCTATACAGCAGAGGCCCTTATAAGTTTACTGAATGTAGAAAGAATGGCAGGACTCATTTAGGAAACTTTTCTTGAATGAGGTCTCCTCCACATGAAACATTGAGGGATGTTCTGAATGTGGCTTTCCCATGGAAGACTTGCGATACTTTGACATTTCTTCTAGAGAGGATATGTGATAATAGAAGAACAGAGTGAGACGATCATAGTCATTTGTAGAATGGGATCTCTCTCTGTTTCATTTTCCAAGGTAGAACATTTATAAAGACAATAGGGAGGGCTGAGCCCTGGTGGCATAAGTGGTTGAGTGCAGGACTGCAGCCCGTGGGCTTGGTGGTTCAAATCCAGCGGCGGCTCTCAGGAGCAGTGCTGGTTAGCTCCCACCACCACCAGAGGGCAGTGATTCCCCCCCCCCCAAAAAAAATAAAAAGATAATACGGTTTCCCAATGCCCACCTGCAGGATACATCCAACATGGTGACATGAACTGGTCGACTAGCTGAGCTCCTAGGCTACATTTTCCTGAGTTTATGAGTAACAGCATGCATCTCACAGACAGGGATGGCCAGGTTCATCTCATAAATTTTGGACATGTGGTCAGGAAAGACCAGTGCCCGGAGAAGGACATCAGACTTAGTAAAGGCAAATGAAAAAGGGGGGACCCTTGACAGGTGGGTTGACACCGTGGTTGCAGCCTTGGGCTATAACATCAGAGGGACTGTGAGGATGGCCCAGAACCAGGCCGTGCTCTGTGGTCCAGAGCGTCACTATGGGTTAGAACTAACAATCACGTGAGTAATAGAAAGGATTCTTGAAATGATTGGATCAACCAAAGCCCAGTTGCTAGGCAGGGACCTGGGGTCTGCCTTTATTTTTTTTTCCCTTTCAATTTTCCAAAAGCTACTCAAACTTCCACCCCCCACCCCCCCAATATTCTCCAGAGGGAGTGCTGGTCTCTTCAGCCTTTTCTTCAAAGACTTTTCTGTACCCAGGTAGACAGTGACAGGGCTTGGCAGTGGGAGGACTGATGTCCACTCTGGAGGGAAGGACTCTGCTTTGAAAAAAACACATTTGTGTCTTTGTCTGTGGAAATGTACAAGACCCTGGGAGCCCTGAAACCACTTTCGAAGCGGAGCCTCGCAGAATAATGGGAGGCTGTGTGCTGGCTTGGCCCTGGGACCTGTCTGGCACAGACCACATGGTAAACAACTCTTCAGACATCTGTATCCACGTCCGCGACATTGGATTCTCAACATGTCCAATTGAACACTTGTCAGTGGAAGAAATGGTTGTTTCCTCAGCTGACCTGGTGACAGCCCTGGCCTCTCTGGCATCAGCTGATCCTGCTGCCTGCTCCTCTGCTCTGGGCTCAAGCTTGTCCTTCTTGTTCAGACAAAGTTCCCCGGGAAAGCCTTGGAGACCACACCAAAGCGTGGGCCATGAGGTTAGGTTCAGCAGCTGAAGAAAACTCTCCAGGCGGTGCATGCCTTTGAAACCCCAGAAAATTCACTCACTGTCCCCCTTCCTTTGCACATTCCTAAGCATAGAGATGTGCTTAGGAAAGGACAAAAGTGACCATTGCCACTGAGAAAGAGGCCCAGGAAGTGCTGGCGTTCTTCAAATCCAACTCTGAAGGCTTGGGTTCAGTTCTTCATCCACAGTTGAGTGAACACTCATTGTTACTGTTCTTGGGGGTCACCAGTAGGACCCTCCTTATGTATAACAGAGCAAAACCCCCCCTGGTCCTGCCCCCCCCCCCACCATTGTTCTTATAGTTGAGCCCCACTGTCACAGCCTCTTTGCCAATCCATCTTGTCTGGGGGCTTCCTGTTTGTTGACATCTGCCCTCTTTCCAATCACAAGGCCCTTTTCCAGAGACTTGTCTTTTCCTGAGAACTTGTCCAAAGTACATGAGACGAAGCCAGGCCATCCTGGCCTCTAAGGAACATTCTGGCTGTACTTCCTCCAAGATAGATCTGTATGTCCTTTTGGCAGTCTATGATACATTCAAAATTCAACATTTATTGGGTGCATATTAACAAGGGTGCTGTGTGGACATGCGCTCGTGTGGGGTGTATGTGTCCCCAGGGTTTTTGGCCAAGAAACAAACACCTAGATGCCTCTGGGGTGAGTACAGTCACAAGGGGCATGCTGTGACAACCTCAAAGAAAGGAAGGAGGAAATTAGGGATAAGAGTCATAGAAACTTATATTCTTCTTTGGAGAAAAAAAAAATCTGAGCGTTTAATGCAGGAGACAGCTGTTTGACCAGGAACCATTTCCCCAATTTCACTGAGCCCAGCAGGGTTCCAAAACAGCTCATTTCAGTCTGAGCTCCTGCCGGAAAGATGCGTTTCCACCCCAGGTATACGAAATCAGGAAGGGCATTGGAATCAGACTCTGCAGTATATGTAAGAATCACGGGGCTCTTGTGAAACTATGGGTAGTGACTCAGTACTTCTGGGAGCAGAAAGACAAATTCTCATCAGGAGGTTGAGCCAGGATGAACTGGTGTAAGACCTTGGGTCCCTGGTTAGCATCCTTAAAATGGGACTATTGTAAAGGACATCACAGGTGATGCCAGGTTTCAATACAGTGGCGCATCTTTGCAAATTGCCCATGGTAGCATTTGCCAGATTGCCAACGCCCAACAAATGTTAGTGAATAATGAAAGCAAATGTCTTCAGATGGAGGCAAGGGAAACATTCGATGGAGTGAAGGGAAAAGAACTGTTAGGCGACCGGAAGAGAATGGATAGAGAATCTGCATGTGGAAAGGCTCCTGGGTAGTTCTTTCACTGGGACAGGAACAGGACGGCTCTGTGGCTAAAGGGATAGGACCATGTTGAGATGAAGATGAACTAAGTTAAGACATCTTCTGGATACTGTGTTGTCGCCTTCGTTATATAGAAGAACAGAAACTTTTACTGAGCACGAAGGGAGTAGAATGGAATTCGGGGCTTACAGAGAATGGAAAAATTCTGTAGCAGCTGCTGTGGGCAATTTGATAGGGGCCAACTGAAGATAAATATAAAGGTTGCCCAGCAATGCAGGGGCCCCAGCCAAGGTCAGGTTGCCCTAATTTATTATGGAGACATTTGGCATGATTATGTAAATGCTGATGGTGCTATTCTGCACCCTGGAGCAAGTACAGAGAAAATTCAAAATTAGTTTCGAGGAATAGGCAAGGGGGCAAAGAAGAAAGGCAAAGGTGCGAATGAAAGGATTGTTAACATCCTTACCTACCAAATTTGTTTTCTAGCCAAGATTAGTCTGAGTAGGTAGAACTGCAAACAGACTGGAAGTAGGGAGGCCCTTCATGGATCCTCCAAGTCCCGAAGGAGCTAGTGCTCTGTGCCACACATGTGGTGAGGGATGTGGATACTGTTGTTGCTGCTGTGAGGCGCTGACTCATAGGGATGCCACATGTAACAGAAATAAACACTGACAGAAATAAAAACCTCCACGCTGTCCTTATGTTTGAATCCGTTGTTGCAGACACTGTGTCAACCCATTTTGTCGAGGACCTTCCTCTTGTACACTGCCCATCAAGGCTGTCCTTGTCCAGGAACTCATCTCGCCCAATATCATGTCCAAAATAATGGCAGTGAAGTCTCACAAAACTAGCAAGAAAGGGAGCATTTGCTGATGAAGATCAAGGATGGCAGTCCCCAGTATGGCTTACAACACACTGTAAAGACCAAAATCCTCACAGCTGGACCAATAAACAACATCATGCTAAATGGAGAAAAGGTTGAATTTGTCCGGGATTTTGTCTCTCTTGGATTCACTATCAATGCTTATCGAAGCAGCCACCAGCAGATCAAATTATTTATTGCAATGATTGAATCTGCTGCACAAGACCTTTCTGAAAGTGTGGAAAGGCAGACACTTTGTTTTGGGGACTAAGATATGTCTGACCCAAGGCAGGGTGCCTTCAGTCAACTCATACATATGAAAGTTGGACATTAAATAATGAGGACTTGAGAAGAATTGACATGCTTAAATTGTGGTGCTGGTGAAGAATATGAAAAGCACCACGGACCCCCAAAAGAACAAACAAATCTGTCTTGGAAGCAGTACAGCCAGAATGCTCCTTAGAGGCAAGGATAGGCAGACTTGGCTTCACGTCCTTTGGACATGTTATCAGAAGAGACTAGTCCCTGGAGAAGGAAACTGTGGTATTATGTCTTAGTGAGGGAGATCAGGAAAATGGGCTTGAATAGGTGAAAAGTGTACTGCTGGGAATAGAAGAAAGAAATGTGAGGAGACTGAGTGACTGATGCATTGAACATGTGGAAAATCATGTGCTAGAGAAGTTTGGGGATGATGATACAAAATCATCAAAATCTGAATCAAAATCTTTGCTTGAAGGCACCTGTTACTCCAGTTTCTATGGGTTGACTGTGTCCTCCCTAAAACTTGTGTTGTAAATTCTAATTCTAATACCTGGAAGGAGTCCTGGTGGTGTCGTGGTTACACATTTGGTCGCTAACCAGAAGGTTAGTCATTCCAGACCAGCAGTTGCTCGAGGGAGAAAGATGGGGTCTTCTGCTCCTACAAAGAGTTACAGGCTTGGAATCTCACAAGAACAGGTTTACCCTGTCCTATAGGTCACTGCGAGTTGGCACAAACTAATGGACAGTGAGTTTAAAAACAAATTAAAAAAAAAGACCCAATTTGTGCTTACAATCCCAATTAGGTATGTGGTTTTTTGTTATGTTAATATAGTTTTTAAAATAGAATATATTTTGATATATAAAAGACCCAAGAGAGCAAATAAACACAAACATGGAGGGCCAAATTCACACTACATCAAAAAGCAGGAACCTGGGAATAAAAGCCGAAGCAGACAAGGACTTTCTCCCGGACCTTACAGAGACAGACGTCTGGCCCTTGCACTGTGAGAAAGGAAAATTCTATCTGTTCAAGCACTTGTGGCATTTCTGCTCTGGCAGCCCTAGACAACCAAGACACGGGCTACAATAAGTTCAACCCAAAGGAAGTGCTTTGTAACCTCTGTAGCTGGAGAGCTGGAAGGTACAGCTGACTTTGGGCATGGCTGGGTGCAGGGTCGAAGTGCTGTGATGCAGGACCGTTTCTGTCCCTATCAATGTCATCTCAGCTCAGCTCGTACTTTGGTCTTATTCCATAGATAGACAGATGGGGACTGAAAACTCCAAGTTCATCACCTAGCAATCCCAACGGGAGCAGAACTTTTCCTTGCAGCATCAAGCACCAGGGAGCTTGCTGAGGGCCTGTGGGTGGGTTTTCCCTTGGCTGTGGTCTGCAGGTGGAATGTGGGGTGAAAGGTGGCATCGTGAGTGACAGCCAACTTAGACTGGAGTGTGGGATGCAGGGAGAAAACACCATAAGAAAAGGAAAGAGAAAGAAGTATGCCAGGAAATCAGAACTTATACCCTCCTTGCGCCTTGCAAGGTGCCTTGCGCCATCGCTGCTGACCTGATGAGGCATCTGAAATGTGCTCTGGATTTACAGACTCCTGCAAGGTGTATGGACTTTTGCTTTAAACACTCCTGTTGGGCATCATGTATCCCTTGTTCCCTGGCGTGATGGCTTTATCTTGTCCTGTCTCTGCAGTGGCCTGGAGGGTCCAGTCCTTGAATTCCAGTGTCCAATGGAAACATCACTGAGCCAAACCCCACTGCCATGCAATTGATTCTCACTCATAGCAGCTCCCTAGGTAGAATTGAGTTTCCAAGACTGTGAATCTTTCTGGAAGCAGGTGCCTGCATCTTTGTCCCTTCCA
>PVJH01045105.1:0-12561 GCA_004026705.1 Nesogale talazaci
ATCGGGACTGCTCCCTGACGCCTGGAGCCTCTCCTGGCCCCTGCTTCTGTGGCTCCCTTCACCGGGAACCACGCCAGGACCTCGGTGGAGCTCTCTGACGGCCACCTCTGCCGTGACTGCTCATCAGCCTGGATATGCTGAGAGAGAGTCAGCGGGTGGGAGGGGCCGGGGTCAGGTATCTGGGGGCGGGGGGGGGGGTTGTCCAGGGTTCCAGATCTGGGGGTCGGGGGCAGAGGGCATGGGTGAATTCTTGACTCTCAGGCTGGGCCAGCGCGGCTCTCACACACAGTTCGCTCTCCTGGGCGCCGCAGGGAAGCCACACTTGTTGGCAGTTCCTCTCTGGGGCACGGCAGTGATGGGAAGGCATGAGCTAGGACTGGCAGCCTGACGACAGTGAACTTCAACGGCAGTCTTCAATGGGCTGCTGGCAGTCCACCTGGCCTTGGACCCGGCCTCCTCCCGGGCGACTCGCAGCCCCTCAGAAAACCTGGCACGACTCTGCGCTTCTTTCCAGAAAATAAACGTTCTTTTCTGCCCCTTCCCTGTTCAGACATAACATCAGCAGCGGCGCTCTTTAAATATCTTTGCCGGGAAGTTATATTTAGTGACTCCTTGGCCCTCCAAACCAGTCTGTGATTTCCTGTGGCAAAAAGTTCTCAGCGGGGAGGAGAAGCCGAAGGGATTCTCAGCCAGGCAAGAATGAAACAATGTTGCCACCCAGCCGATTCTGATGCGCTGCTACCCAATGGGCAGAGTGTAGAACAGCCCCCCGGGCTCTAAGGGAAGCAGATAGGGACCTCCTAAGGATCCCTGGGGGTGTGGTGGGGTACACCTTGGGGCTGCCAGCCACAAGGCCAGGGGTTCGACCCCACCAGTCTCTGTTCCTGTCAAGAAGCTCCAGCTTTTGGAAACCCACGACGGGCAGTTCAGTCCTGTCTTGTCGGGTGGCTGTGAGTTTGGGTTTGTTTGTTGGGGGCCGTGCCCCGTGTCAGGCTGCTCCTCAGGGTGACGTAAGAAGAGTCTAAACCCAACACCCCTTTTTGCGAGGCTCCTCGTCTCCACCGCCTCCTCTCTCCCCACCTCCTGTTTGAAGTGCTAGGGACCCCGGCCCTGGAGAAGGAAGGACACCCCGCGTGGCGCAGCGTGGGGCAGCGGAGAAGAGGCAGCTCTTCCACGAGACGGCACCGTGGCCACAGCAGTGGCCCGGGCAGAGGAGGGCCCAAGATCGTGCAGAGTTTCCTTCTGCTCTATGGAGGGTCGCTAGGGGTTTGAACCCGGGCACCTAGTGGTGCGGTGCTAGCTGAAAGGTGGGCGGTTCAAGTCCACCCGCCACTCCTCGGGAGGAAGACGAGGCCTGCTGTTCCCGTGAAGCTCCCAGCCCTGGAAACTCACGGGAGTCATTCTATGCTCCCCTAAGGGGTCTCGAGCCGGGATGGAGGCAACAGCAGTGCGTCCGGAACCCCCCCTCCCCACCCCCACCGTGGGAGACACAGAGCCCACACTGAGAGAGGGAACTCTGACTCAGGGTGTGCCAAGCAACGGCTCGTGCCTTTTTGAAACGTTTTGTTTTGAGATAATTTTAGACTCACAGCACAGTGGCAAAAATAGTGCCGGGTTCCCATACATTCGTCACCGGCTTCCTCTGCGCTTCCCTGACGTCGACGTAGCCATAGAATCACTCATCGGGGCCAAGAAATGCGGCTGGGCACCAACCATGGTGCCGGCCGTTGGGCCTCTGGAGCGCAGCTCCAGACTGCCCCACGCAGGGCTGGGCTGCTGTCGGTCAGAACCCGCCCGGAATGCCTGGTTTCCAGAGTGAGTTCGGATTTCCCACGGCTGTTCTTCCTCTGTAGCTCACCTCCACTGAAGGGGCCGCATCTCCTTCCAAAGCCGGACTCACAGTGGCCCTGCCAAGCAGAGCGGGACTGAGAGTTGCTCCTATGAACCTCCAAGGCCTAACTCTCTGGGAAGAGCCAGCCTCCTCTCCCTCCCTCAGAGTCTCCGGCAGGTGGGAACTGCCGGCCTGTGATCAGCATGCCAAAGCAGGCCCACCAGGGCTCCGAAAGGGGTCATTCCAAAATCCAACCTCACTGCCATGGGGTGACCCCACAGAAAGGCTTCTGAATCTTTGTGGGAGCAGAAAGCCTCATCTTTTTCCTGCAGTCTGGCTGGTGGGCTTGAACCACTGACCTTGTGGTTAACAGCCCGACGCTTATGCCACAGTGCCACCAGGGCTCCTTGTACTTTTAAAAAAAGACTCACTGCCATCGAGTCCATTCTGACTCACAGGGACCCTAACAGGGTCAGGCTAGAACTGTCCCAGTGGGTGCCCCACACTGAAACTTTAGGGGAGCAGACAGCCTTGTTTTGCTCCCATGGAGTGGCTGGTGGTTTTGAACTGCCTTCTTCGTTGATTTCCTCTCCTCCAATTTGCAACACTGCCTTAGTCTTCCCTAACCTGAGCGCTTCTGTAGAGTATCTCTCAATCTAAGTTTGTCATGGCAAGAAAACCACATTGGTGACGGGGTCGGTGTCAGGGCATGCCCTTCCACACACTGTCTTCTTGAGTGTCTATTCTCAGGCAATCTGCAGGATAACCATGGAGGCACCCATTGTAGGGAGGAGAAAACCAAGACCAAAGAGATGAAGTTGTTGCCCAAGATCACACAGGTGCCAAGTGGAGCCAGTCTGACCCACCAAGCTGCCCCTGAGAATTCTTCCCTGTTGAAATGAACTCATCATGACCTTGACTGAACAGAGGCACCTGGGTTGAGATGGTTAATAACCCTCATCGCTCCTGGTCCTATGTGTAATGAATAATATGGATAACACGGAATACTTAAAGAGTTTCTACTGTTTGCCTGCTAACGGTGGGATGCAAACATATATGCTGTGTATATAAAAGTATCTATGTGTATTCTTTAGATACATGATAGCTTTTACATACCATCTCATGCACGTCTTGTGAACAAGAGAGTAGGTACTACAGGGGCACGATCCCTTGTTTCAAATTCTTGAGGGGGAATTGTTTTTTGAATTTTGGGATCTGGGGGTTGGGTCAACACCCTCTAATCAATCACAGTATTATTTCTTTTGTTTGTTTTTGTTTTGGGGGGGCAATCACGCTCTCCGGTGGTGGGAGTAGGAGGCCCAGCCCCACTGCTGGAATTGAACCTCCGTCCCAGTGGGCCGCAGTCCCGCGCACAACCACTACGCCACCGGGGCTCAGCCCCCACAGTAATATTTCTGCAGTGCAAGGAGCCCTACTAAGGAGGGGTGCCACGATGTCCAAACCAACGCTGCCGCCTGGTCAGTTCAGACTCAGCGATCCCCCTGTGATTTCCCAGACTGGAACTGTTCACGGGGGTTAAAAAGCCCAGGCCATCTCCTGCAGACCTGCTGCTGGTTTCAAACTGCCAGCCACGTGGAGCGCAGCCCGGCTTGTAACCACCACACCACTAGGGTTCTGTACATATGCAAGTGTCACTGGTTTTGTTCTCTAGAGAGCCCAAGACACAGGGCTTCCTCGAGAAGAGAAAAGTCACAATTCAAGATCAGAATTGCCCACGATATACTTCTTCAGACTTTTGGGAGCTGTGACCACAAGCATACTCGGCCTCCCCGTCCCTTGGCCTCTGCTCAGCTCAGGCATGAGCTACAAAGTTCTTAAAGTTCTGCCAGGAAATGCCACAAAGTACTCAACTTCACCAGTGGGCCTCAACCCAAATGCACGTAGCCCTAGCTCCATGGGTCACTAACTTCAATTGCCTAGCTAAGGTCCTGCAGGCACATACTGCCAGCCAGCAAGGCCGCTCTCCCAGGGCTTCTTGTTTGAAGGGCTGAAAGCCCACTGCTATCACGTCAGACCCTTGGCTCTGCCACCTCCACTTCTCCGTGGCCGCTTCTCGCCGTCTGTGGGGTCACAGCTCTGCTCGGGGACCAAGGAGGTTCTGTGAGAACCGCCCCCCCCTTCATGCCTGGCTCTTCTTCCTCAGCTGTAGTGAGGCCCCTGGGTCTCCCACCGCTGGCGTGGCGCGTTCTAAATCCAGCGGGATGGCCAGGCTGACCAATCTCCTGGTAAGGGCTCCAGCCATCGTCTTGGCATGGTCTCACTCACCCTCACAGCGGGCGGTGTTAGCAGGCTCCCCAATCCCCTTGAGGGGGGCAGTCAATGCCAATTCGTAGCGGTGCTGTAGGACAGGGTAGAATTGGCCTGTGAGGTTCCAAGACAGGAACTGCTTACGGGAGTAGAAAGCCCCGCCTTTCTCCCCGGGAGCGGCTGGTGGTCTCCAACTGCCCACCCTGTGGATCACGGCCCGACGCATAACCACCATGCCCCCAGGGCTCCTCCTGGCTCAGAAACACAGACACACCAAAAAACCCACTGCCGTTCAGTCAAGTCTGAATCACAGTGACCCTCCAGGACAGAGAAGAAATGCCCGTGTGGATTTCCCAGGCCGTAACGCTTCAGGGGAGTGAGCTGTTTCATCTTTCTCCCCAGGACTATGGTTAGAAGAGCCACACTGGTCACTCCCGTGCTGCAGGATCTTCAGATAGCTCCATATTCTTAGGCCACGTCCAAGCATGAGTCAGGCGGTTGAGACTCCATAGGAAACCCCTGAGAACTACCCCCATTGGAGAGCTGGTCTCTGCAGGGGGTTCTGGTAGCTCCAGCTGCGCTGATCCATTGGCTTACAGACTGGGGCTTAGCTCACCGGGGTGCCCAGTCGGGATCCGAGGCCGGCAATGGCTGATGTCCACTCAGGATGTTCGTCCCACGGTCTCTGTGCCATTCTACAATCATGCATCACTCACGCCGGGAGACCGTGCTTCTGAAGACGAAGGAAGTGTTTGGCATCTGGGTTTTGAAGCCCTATCAGGTGCCAAGCCCAGAGAGCAGAAGCCCGGGTCTGACCCATAATCCCAGGAAAACTGCCCCAGAGCTTGTTCAGAGAAGACACCACCGAGAGCAGTGGTTTGCACCTTCCCTCATGCTACGACCCTTTCATACAGTTTCTCATGTGGTGGTGACCCCCCTAACCATAAAACTATTTTCGTTGCTACGCCACAACTGTCGTTTTACTACTCTGCTGAATCGGGTGACCCCTGCAAAAGGGTCATTCAACCCCCAAAGGGTCGCGACCCACAGGTTGAGAACCGCTGCCCTTCAGCCATGCCTCTTTCTGGAGGATTCCAGAGAGGAGGGAGGAAGACCACAGCATTGGGTAAGACAAGTTAAAGGTCAAGCAAGCCGGATGAGGCATTTATTTTGGGTCCATTTGGGGGTAAGTCCACATGCCAGGCTAGGATGACCGAAGAACTCATATACGACAACTTGCAAACCTAGGCCCGCCTGTCACCATGGGCCGGTCTTAGGGACCAGGCAGCCAGAATGCCGTCCCTGGAAGATCGCAAAGAGACACCAAACCCACACCAAACTCACTGCCATCAAGTCAGGGTAGGACTGTCCCTGTGAGGTGCTGAGACCGTCACTCTTTATGGGAGTAGAAAGCGGTTTTGAACCGCTGACCTTGCAGATTGCAGCCCAACCTGCACCCATGATGTCACCAGGGCTCCTCAAAGTGCCACACTCACACTAAACCAGTTGTCTGGTTGGCTCTGACTGGTGGCAGCCCTAGGAGTGTCCGAGAACTCTATGAGGTTTTCTATGTACTCTAAAACGTTCGCTTTGTCCTTGTTCCTGAGAACACACGTAGCGAAACAGACACCAGGTTCCCTGAGGTTTTCAAGGGCTGACATTTCAGAAGCTGATTGCCAGCCCTTTCTTCCTGGGCACCTCAAGGTGGGCACACTCGTTCACACTTTCGGACAAGAGCTGAAGTTTGGGTGTCCAGAGACATCGACTGGAAAGGGTTCAGTGGAGGGGGCTGGTGGGGAGGGCACAGGGTCTCTGTGGCCCTCCTAAGTGACCAGCGCAAGCCTTGGCCCTAATGGCTCCTGAAAGATCTTTGAACCAGTCGCTTCACTGCCGGGGCGAGGGCCCACCTTCGGAAAGGGATGAGGAGGGTGCCATCCCTCGTGGACAGAGTAGTGTGGCTGTTGTCTGCCGCCCTTCCGCTGTCCTCCTCCAACTGAACCCAGCGCTGCCCAGCCCCGCACGCCCCGGGTGTGCGGTGCATCTGATCGGGGCAGGCTCTGGGTCTTCGTGGGCTGGTTCTCAGAGACGTGCGCGCCCAGCCTTGCTCCCAGCCCATCTTAGGCCGGGAGCGCTGCTGCGCATGCTCAGCCTCAGAGGCCCGGCCCGCCTCCACCTGCGCATGCTCAGCTCCAGAGGCCAGGCCCGCCTCCACCTGCCCACAGGTGATGGCTGCACGGGAGGCCCATTGCCTAGGAACGGAACCCAGTTCTGGAGAAATTCTACTGGGAACTGCTGCTGCGTCCCACAGACGGGGGTTCCCTGTGGTTAAATCAGAAGTGGGAGTTGGAGGGGTTGCCACGCTGGCTTCCAGTGCAGCCGGTGCGGCCCGCTTTCTGGTGCTGGGTCTCAGCAGAGGTGCTGCAGCACCCGTTCAGCTCCAGGACTTTTCGTCCCCACATTCCCCACAGTGTCAGGCTCTCTGACCCAGAGCTGGGCCCAGGGCTCCTCCCTGCCTGTCCGGGCAGGAAAACAGGAAGCAGCCTCCACCCGCTCGGGAGGTGAGCCTGGCAAGTTCCCTCCCCGAGATGGGCATCTCTCCAGGCCACCAATGCGCCTTGCTGCAGGGCAGGAACTGGCCACCGGCCGGCTGCCCTACAGCGCCAGGCGACTCCGCCCACCACACCCTGGGTGGCTGCACACTTTGTCCTGAAGTTGAAGGCGGTGGGGGAAGGGGGCGTGGCAGATGGGAGGAACCTGGAAAGATCCTCACCAGGAGCTGGGAGGACCTGCCCTTCAAGGACCCCTCCCAGTGGCCTCTGCAGGGCTGGCTGGCCCACTCCAGCCTTTGCGAAGGTGGGATACTAGTCTTTGGGAGTCCCATGTTCCTGGTACCTGGTCCCCACCCCACATCTCAAGGGCAGCTGGAACCTCCTGTCAAGAGGGGGTGGAGGGTCGAGCCCAGACTGGCGTCTGTGATAGTGCGAATGCCACTGACGGCCGGTTCAGAAGCTACCACACCTAAGAGCTGGGAGGACGCTCAGAACTCTTTCCCAGACTCACGGTAGGAGCCTCCAAGACAGAGAATGCACATTCCACAGTGTCTCCAACACCTCGCCCAGCTGGAGGAGGGCCACACAGCTCTCTGCCACGGCTGGGTTTGAACCACTGACCTGGTGCTTAACCTCTGTGCCACCACACCCACTGCCGTCAAGGCGATGCTGACCCACGCCCAGTCTGGAGGGCAGAGTGGGGTTTCCAAGACCGTACCCCGTGGTGGGAGTCCACAGCCGTGGGGCAGGGAACGGGCTGGGACCCCAGCCTCGCAGGGCCCGTGTCCAAGCAAGGGGCACTTAGAGGCTGGGGAGACCCCAGTTGAGGTCGGGTAGGTGTGGTTTATCCTGATGCCCACGTCTGGTGGGAAGTGACCAGGCGGGGATGTAGGGGATCAGAAGGGAGATGAGGGTGCCGTCAGACGGAGGTCAGGGTGGAGGCGGTGGGCAGGGAGAGAGCAGTGGACCGGCGGTGAGCCAGAAAGGAGAGGGCACCCGGAGGCGGACCCATTTCCCCATCTTATTTCACTTCATTAGACAGTGCTACTTATCTTACAGCCGAGGCATGCCTCCGCCTCCTCCTCCTCCTCCTCCTCATCCTCCTCCTCCGCTGCTTTGGAAAACAAGGAAGAGCTCATTGGAACGCAGTAGGCTTGCTGTGGTTACCCACTGGGCTGCTAACAGCAGGGTCAGCAATTCGAAACTACCAGTCGCTTCAAGGGAGAAAGAGGAAGCTTTTTACTCCCGTTAAAGAGCAGTTCGACCCTGCCCTGTAGGGGTCCAAATCCACTCGACGGCAGTGCATTTTGAGGGTTCTGCTATTGTTAGTGGCCCCCAAGTCTGGTCTTTCATGGGGTACAACTGATGACAGATGGGCCACCTATCTCTCAGCAGGCTGGCCTTCGACTCTGCCAGACACCAGGTTCTTTTCCGGTCATCCGTCCCTTCTGTTGTCCATCTATCTAGGACGTCCCTCGGCTTTCCCCACCGTGGACAACGATGGGCGTTCTTGGCCCGGCCACTGGGGGTGTGCGATCAAGACTTTCCAAAAGCCGCCTCCCCTGGCGCTCAGCACCACACTGGTGAATCAGAGTCCCTCTCTCCCTAAGGGATGAAGAACTATTATCGGCCGGAGATTCTGGCGCCAGGGGAGGCGCTGGCCACGGTGGCGTTGGCGCTTACACAGAGCAAGCTCCAGAACCGAGATTCTTCTGGCTCCCACCGGACAGACCTGGTGCCGCCTTGGTGGTCCGGGGTGACTCAGCAACATCAGGACCCACAGGGTGCCGGGAGAGGCCGGAGCTGACCAGGCCCAGCGGGTGCCACCCTGGCTACATGATAATCAGCTAAAGACGCGACGCATTTGGATGGCGGGGCTGGCGAAGGGCGGTGAAATGACCACGGACTGCCAGAAGGACCGACCGGTCTGTCCTGGAAGAAGTATGGCAGGCATGCTCCTTGGCGGCTAGGAGGGCACAGCTTTATCTCATGTGAGGTCAAGAGAGAACATCATCCTTGGGAAAGTGGAGGGGCGCTAGAGAGAGGAAGGCCCTCCCCCAGTGGCTGCAACAGTGAGCTCAGACAGAAGGGCTTGGAGGCGAGCACAGGACCAGGCAGAGTTCCCTTCTGTCGTATGCGGGGAGGGCTGCTTGGAGTTCGCCCCGACGTGACGGCTGCCAACGCCGGCAGCGTGTGTGCAACAGTGGGACTGTGCTCCCTGGGGGTTACAAGGGCTGACCTGTCCAGGAGTCGATGGCCTTTCTTTTGGGTCCCTTTGTGTGAACTCAAAGGGCCAGTTTTGGGATTAGTAGCCTCCTTGGGGGGTCCCACTCAGAGCGCAAGCGTTGGCGGGGAGATGGCATGTCAACTGGATGGTCTTGTGTGGAGGGGGGGGTGGAGCCCAATCTGTCAATCAGGTGGAAGCCAGGTGATGCCTCCTTCAGGCTGTGGCCTTTTTATAAAAGAGATACGGGAACATGTGTGTGTCTCTCTCTCACCCTTCACCTTCAGCCTTTCTGGGACTCTCTGTCTGCATCCAGCCGCGGCCCCCTGTGGGCTATGGCCCCCAGGAGACAACCTCAGAGTTCCCACCCACCTTGGACCCCCAAGACTCTGCCCCCACCAGCCTGAGATCTCCCCGCGCCCCGCTACACCTCGCTGCGTCACTGGTCTTCGGCTCCATGAGGCTCGGGCTAGCATCAGACCCCTGGACTTGCCTTGGACTGGGCTGGGCTGCTTTCTTGGCATTATTTCTGGACATGACGTTCCTTCTTCATGCATACACCTGAGTGTCACTGTTTGTGTGGCTTTCTGTAGACTGCCAGCCCCACAGCTACCTGGCAGGGTGTGAGCCAGGACAACAGCACATGGTCAAAGAGGGGCATGGATTCTCAGTGCGGCCAGGGTTGAAAAACCAGTCCGAAAACCAACTGTTGCAGCCCAGGCTGAGCATCTGCTGGGGCTCAGGAAGCACGGGGGGGGGGGGCAGCACCCCGACTCTTCCCCGCTGTAGGCAGGGAGGAAAAGGCTTGGCTAGCTCAGCACCCACTCTGTTGGTCGGCCTGCACTGTGACCTTGGGCATGTCACGCAGCCTCTCTGAGTCTGAGTTATTGAATGAGACCGTGGCTGTAACAGCGTTGACGTGCTCCTGCTAACCACAGAAAACCCCCCTGGTGGTGTCGTGGCTTAAGTGCTGGGCTGCAAATCACAAGTTTGGGAGAGAGAGAAGGCTGTCTGCTCCCACCAAGTTGACGTCTCAGAAGCCCACAGGCGCAGTTCTACCCTGTCCTCTAGGGGCGCTGTGTGCTGGAATGGGCTTAACAGCCATGAGTGGACTTTTTTTTTTTTTTTTGGGGGGGGGGAGCAGTTTGATGGTGGTTGAACACGGTGGCCGGGTCGCATCCAAGAGCCACCCCACAATCTGCTCCCAGAACGACAGCACGGCCGGTCTGAAACAACTCAGCAGCAGTGGATTTTGGGGGAGTGGGGTAGCACCTGCAGGTCCTTGATGAACACCTGTGTTTCTACATTATGTTGCAGGAAGCCAGTCAGCCACCCAAGGGCCAAGGTTGTGGGGGCCCCTTCCATGAGCCGTCTGACAGGCACACAAGGCACGGAGACCAGGGTGTATTCGTGGTTACCAGGAAAGGTGGGGGGAGGGGCGCAGGCAGCGGGCATCTAGGATGCAGTGAGCCTCTTTTAAAGGTGATGGACGTCTCAGCAACAGAAGCAAAGCTGGGCTGCCCATCCCAAGGAGGACAACCAATGCTTTGAAAAACTAGGTTTTTGCCTTTTCTTCTCCGGACCGCAATGTCAGACCCGAACCCTAAAGCCCAGCAAGTCTTCCTGTGACTCCTTCACTCCAAGGGGTCCCCTCGGGTGTGGTCCTGGCTCTGGGTCTGCACACTCCCCCCCACCCCAGCCCCTCTAACTCTAGCCCTGGCCTGTGATGCCGCAGTCCCCCTTCAGCCCTCCTGCAAGCATGCCTCCTGGGGGTGGGGGGCACGTTTCTTATCCTGCACACTCTGACCCTGGAGTCTGAGCCAGGTCCGAGACTCTGCAGGTCTAATGGTGTTGCCGGCTCCTGGGGGGCTGGATGCTCCCCTTACTCCTGTCTGCTGCTCTCTCGGAGACATGCTCACTAATGGGTGTCCCAAGGATGAACGGACCACTTTTTCCTCACTGCCACGGTGTCAATTCTGGCTTGGAGTCACATTGTAGGTCAGGGTCAGGCTGCCCCCACCCCTGTGGCCCCCAGGGTGATTGAGGCCCCAAGTCTTCATGGAAGCCCCCCGCCACCTCCTTCTCCCACTGTCTGGGTTCAGTTTGAGGTCAAGCCCTTTAACCTCTGTGTCACCAGGGCACCCTGCTACCTCCTTTCCCACGAACTGAAAAGCATTCTGGGTTAAGTCATTTCGGCACGATGCAGTGACTAGTGCTTGGGGGTGAAAGCAGGAACCAGGGCTCCCTCCCCAAAGCCCTTCTGGGGCGAGCTGGGTCCCGTGGTGAGGGACACACATAGGGTCATCGGGTGGGTGAAGGGGCCTTCTCCTGGCAGGAACATAGGTGTGTGAAGTGTTTTGACGGAGACGGCACAGCTGAGGAAAGAGGACACCCCCGGAAGAGGATGGCGACAGGGCGGAACCAGGCGGATCTGAGGGGTGGACAACATGGGGGTGGGTTTGGGGGTGGGGGGGTTTCTCAGGTGGAAGCAGTCAGCTTTGCCCCCTCTCCTCCTCAGCCTCTTGCCAACACCCACCTGGAATGCTTTCTGAGCCTCCTGCTAGCTCTCCTTCCTAGAGTGCTCCCCCTGCTCCTCTCTGTCCACTGTCCCTCCTGCACCCCGCACTCTCAAAGTGAACCTTCTCAGTACGTATTGTACTAACTCCCTGCTCACCCTCTCTCCCTGCCTTTGAGAGCTCCTCACAGCCTGCATTCCTGCTGCCTTAGGGCTCACCCTGTCTCTCCCCACGCGGGATCCATGCTGATCAACCGACCATCGAGTTGACGCCGACGGATACACCCACTGCCATCGGTCAATGCAGCC
The DNA here is from genome assembly GCA_004026705.1 of Nesogale talazaci. Classification (NCBI taxonomy): domain Eukaryota; kingdom Metazoa; phylum Chordata; class Mammalia; order Afrosoricida; family Tenrecidae; genus Nesogale; species Nesogale talazaci. Next base: position 11,697 of record PVJH01045105.1, read on the forward strand.
TCATGGGGCCCCTAGGGCCAGGGTCGGACTGCCTCTGTGGGCTTCCCAGACCGTAACTCTTTCTGGAGCAGAAAGCCTCCTCTTCCTCCTGTGGAGTGGTGAGTGGTTATGAACCACTGACCTTGAGGCTAGCAGCCCATCTCGCAGCCCACTATGCCACCGGGGCTCCCATTCTGGCTCAACAGCACCCTCCAGAGGGTTTCCAAGGCTGTCAATCTTCCGGGCCTCAACTCGTTCCCAAGGAGCGGCAGGTAGGTTTAAACCATCCCCCTTGTGGATCGTGGCTCCACGTTTACCTGGCAGCACCACGGGGGAGGGAGCTCCCTCTGAGATTTTAGCCATAAGAAACTACCCTTGATGGGGCCTGCATACAACTGATGTATGTATGGATTGTGGTGGGTGTCGTATGAGCCCCCAATAAAATGATTTATAAAAATTTCTTTAAAGGAGGGGGAAAAGGGCTGAACCCCGGTGGCGCAGTGGTTGTGCGCAGGACTGCGGCCCCCTGGGATGGAGGTTCAATTCCAACAGCGGCTGCACAGGAGCAAAGGCTGGGCCTCCTACTCCCACCACCAGAGGGCAGTGATGCCAAAAAGAAAAAAAGGAGGAGGGGGAAAGAAGAGCTTATACCAAGGGCTTAAGTAGAAATGGCAACATGTGTACAAATATGCTTGATACAAATGATGCATTGAATGTTACAAGAGCTGTAAGAGCCCCCAGTGAAATCATTGAGAAAAAAAGAGAAAGAAATGGCCCTTGAGTCACGCTGTGCAGCCAACCAAATGCTTTACCAGAATTATGTAATCACCACACTAAACTAAGCGGTAACTGTTCCATTATTCAACCACAGCAACAAGAGAACAAC
>PVJH01045106.1:0-12582 GCA_004026705.1 Nesogale talazaci
GTGTGTGTGTTTGTAGTTAATCTTTATTATACACATGGTTATATTTGCACCACAAATAAATATGTATAAAATCCTGTGTTAGTACAGATGATCCCTTCAGGACCAGTGGTGAGAGTGGTGATACCAGAAGGGTGGAGAGAAGGTGGAGTGGAAACGGGAAACCAATTGCAGGAATCTACACTGAACCTCCTCCCTGGGTTTCGGACAAAGGGAATGGGTGAAGGGACACATTGAACAGTGTACGATGACGAAATAATGATAATTTGTAAATTGTTAAAGGTTCATGGGGGAGAGGGAGGGGAAATATGGGAAGCTGATACTGGGGGCCTAAGTGGAAGGAGGATGTTTCAAGACCGGGCTCCCCTGGGCTGCCCAAAGTATAGGAGACAACGTCTCACTGTCATTGCTTCTAAAGAGCATTCTGACTGTAAGACAGCCAGATCTTTTTTTTTAATTTTTCTGACAGTGCATGGTACTTTCAGTAGTCTTTGCCAACACCATAATTGAAATATTTCAGTTCTTCTTTAGTGTTCCTTATTCAAAGTCCAACTTTCACATGCATTGCAGGTGACTGAAAATCCCAATGGCTTGGGTCAGGCACCCCCTAGTACTCAAAGCAATCAGGTGTCTAAGACTCACAATTCCAAGTGACACTCGATATAGGTGTTAGTCTAGGTAGACTAAAGAAATAAATTTGTAGACATTCACATGTGTATAAGAAAGAGGTTTATATACAAGAACAATGGAATATTGAGAAAACATCCCCGCCCTGTCCAGATCAAGTCTTTAAGTCCAATATTTGCCCCTATGTTCAATATCAATCTGTAAAGTCCTCTTCAGACTCATGAAATACATGAAATAGCGCCAAATGCAGGAAGATGACAGGCCAGTGGGAGTGAAGTCTTGTGGATCCAGTGGTGGTAGAAATCTCAGTGCTGTCAGGGGTTTCCATGTGGCTCTCCCAGCTGCCAGGGCAGTGTCTATCAGCGTAGTGCCATGTCAGTAGAATATCTCTCAGGAAGGGAGCAAAGAAAGAGAGAGAGAGAGAGAGAGAGAGAGAGAGAGAGACAAGTTTCCAAGGAGGAAATCCCAGAGTTCCCAGAATCCCAAGGAGAAGGCAACGCCCACACAGAGATTTTATTGGCTATGACGCCACCTCTTCACTCTTAATCCTCTCATGTCCCAAATTGACACCAGATTAGTTAACCACCGCAGTACACTAGCTCAATCTTGCAGGGCTTCCTTAAATGGCGAGCCCCAGGCTCTTCCCTCGGCCCACCAACCACATTCCTCATGCTGCACTCTCCTGTCCTGCCCACGAAAGCACTTGAACACTTGAAAATGAGTCTTTGGAAAATGCTTTTTTTTTTAACCAAGCAGACCGTTTACCTGCAAAGTAATGGAGTCGGAGACTGGGGCTCATTGTGAGCAGGATATGACTGAGTGGCAGTGAGTTTGGTTTGGGTACTAAGTGTCAGAGCACCTTTGAAAGGGCTTAATGACTAGTGGAGCCCCTGTGATCTGGGGAATTATTTCCAGGGGAAGGAAATATTCCCTTTGTATCTAGACAAGCAATTGTCCATCAAGCCTGACTTCCCGAAAGAGAAGCGCGTTCGTTCTGTGGTGATCAGCATGAAGCAGGGACGAGAGGACCCACTTCCTCCAAACCATCACCAAGTCAATGAGGCCTCACTTCCCTGGGGTAGATTAAACGCTAAGTACGTTTGTTGTTGTTTGTTGTTGTTGTTGCAAGCCAAAACCAAACTCGCCGTCATTGTGCTGAGGCCAATTCATAGTGACACTGCAGAACCAGGTAGAACTGCTTCTGTGAGCTTTCAAGACTATAACTGCTTAGCGGAGTAGAAAGCCTCCTCTTTGTGCCAAGCAGCAGCTGGTGCTTATCGACCTATTGGCCCGCTGATTAGCAGCACCTCGACATGGAACGAGGGCACTACCATGAGACTCACATGCCAGGAAGAGCGAAAATAATTGTTTCTGATCCACTGGACAGCATCCAGGTATTAGCTGGCTGGCTGTCACCCTTTGTTAAAGATATGCTTCACTCAAAACCCAGACTGTCCCGGCTCCCCAGGTGTTGAATCTCCCTTAGTCTTGGCAGTGGACACTGGTGCTTTAGCTGCAAACCGCAGGCCAGTGCTGGAGGGAGGGCACTCCATACCTTCCAACTCTGGGGTGGAAGGGAACAGTGCAGGGTGACAGCTAATCAGAGCCCGTGGACTTCAGTGGCGGCAGTTTCAGTAGTCAGAGACAATCACAGTCTTTCTTCTCCCCGTGCCCTCCCCAAACCCCAAGACACTATCGAGCGGGATTCTCTTCTCCAAGAACATCCTTGGAAAAGTAGCCTCCCCCTGGAGGTGCAATCCCCCAGAGGAAGGGACTGATGCCTTCTGATCCTATGATGAAGAGTGAGCGATGATGCGGTGATGTTAGGGGGTCTCCCCAGGTGTCCCTTAGCACAAAGGGGTCGGTAAAGAACGGAGTAGATGGGACAGGAAGGAGCTTGGTGGTGGGCCTGGGGGAGTCTAACACGGTGCCTGGACTCACAATTCACCATGGCCCTCAAACTCCGTGCATTTGCCCCGCCCTCAATGGCCTCCTTAACTTGTGCGCCCCAGCGCCTCCCTTGCCTCATCCTCACCCACCTCATCCCCTACCCACGCTGGTCCAGCGCCCTAAAATCGATGCCCTAGAGGCTGAACCCCGGTGGCGCAGTGAGTGAGTGTGGGACTGCAGCCCACTGGCTTGGCGGTTCAAATCCAGTAGCAGCTCTCCAGGAGCAAGGCTGGGCCTCCCACTCCCACCAGAGGGCAGTGATGCCCCCCGCCAAAAAATCTGTGCCCTGTGCGCTTGGGAGGGAGTCCAGGTTCTCAAACTGGGGAGAGGGGGGAGGGATTCGAAAGGATTGGGCCAGTCCTTCAGTACGAAATGGGCAAAGGAGGGAAAGGGCGGGGTGAGAGACTGCCAGGGGCGTCACCTATGACTATGAGCTGAGAAAGACTAACGCGAGCTTAACCGGCTGCTACAGCAAAGTGACCTTCTGTCGGGCTCCTGCGGCTTTGTAAGCCTTTATGCGAGCAGACAGCCACATATCTCTCCCTCAGAAGAGAAGCTTAGACTAGGAAGGCCAAGGTAACTCTGGGGTATTTCAGAAGCCACGTTGTCCAGGCCATGGTTGGTGACACTAGTACATCCGTACTCAGGTGAAGGACATGGAGAAACAGGAGGCAAAGGCGCATCTGGGGGTCTTCACGTCAAGGAGGTGGAGAGGTGAACCCACTTGTCAGGTGGTTCCAGTGAGCCCCCGCCCACACCTCAAAGAGAAGCGTCTGCTACAACCAAGGGATGCCCCCCCACCAAGGATTTCTGATGGGGGAGGACAGGACCTGCCTGCGGTCTTTAGAATTACCTGGTCTACCGAGGAGGTACGCTGGTACAGATAGGAACCGGAAACCTGGGGAATCCAGGACAGATGATCCCTTCAAGACCAGTGATGGGTGTGTCCAAGATATTGGTTTTATGTGGGCCTCGGGGACATGTGTCTGTGCATGCCCAGTTTGGGGTCTTCACTGGTGTTCAATGGTTGCCTGGTTTCTTCTTGGAATGTTGGAATCACCAGCTTTTTGGCCCACAGGCACTCAGTCACGAGGGTTCATGGGCTTTGGACTTCCCGGGATGCCCCCCAACATCTGAACAGGCAGGTGCTCTTTTCCACATGGTTGTTCAGGCCCCATTGTGAACCCCTTTGAGAGTGTAAAACCTGAAACTCGTCCTTCATAAAACCCCACGGCTTACAAAGCAGGCTTCAGCAGGAATTCTTCCATTATGGGAAGCCAAGACCCGAGGTAGTACTGACTCTACAGACCTAATGAGTTTTCTCTTGGCCCTTTCAGGAAGCAGCTGCACACATGGGCAGGGATGTGGGGCTCTCTCACTTTTGACTTTCTGGCTACAGGTTTTGGCGTATCTTCTACCTTGAGTAGGTAGAAAGCTCAAGGGTTCCCAGCCCCGTTCACTTCTGACCTCCTGACGACTGGGTGAGGGCATTAGCTAGAATCACTGACAGAACTCAGGAAAACACTATATGTATGATGCTAGTTTTGTTACAACTAAAAGGATACAACTTGGCCAGCAGGAAAAGAGACCCATAAATAAAAGAGAAAAGATAGATAGATAGATAGATAGATAGATAGATAGATAGATAGATAGATAGATAGACACTGTTCAAAAGGAGCTCTGGTGGAGTAATGGTTACAAATTGGGGTACAATGGCAAGGTGAATAGTTCAAAACCACCAGTCACTCCAAGGGAGAAAGACTGGGCTTTGTGCTCCCACCATAAAGAGTTAATCTGGAAAACACACAAGGGCAGTTCTACCCTGTCCTACAGGTCATATGACTTGGCCTCACCTCGATGGCTGTGAGTTGGCTTGGGTTTTGACTTTTACCTCTCACCCCACCCCCACTCTGACCAAGTACGCGGAGAGCCTTCATCAACCAGAGGACCCAAGAAGCTTTGTGTCCCTCTCTAGAACAACAGTTCTCCACCTGTGGGTTGTGATCCCTTTTGGAGTCAAATGACCCTTTCACAAGGGTCACGCGATTCATAGCAATAGCAAAATTACAGTTATGAAGCAGCAAGGAAAATAAGTTTATGTTTGGGGGGGTCACCACAGGGTTGAGAAGCAACCTTCCTAATGCTGCAACTCTTTGATACTGTGCCTCATGTGTGGTGACCCTGTAGGTGGGCATATCTGCATGTGGGTGGACCTACCTGGAGATGGAGAGAGGCACGGTGTCTCAGCTCCTAAGCCCATCAGAGAGGTGGTCTTAGACCCCTGTGAAAGGGTCTTTCGAACCCTAATGGGTTCATGACCCCCCGCTTGAGAACCACTGCTCGAGACCCTTGAATGACACCTCATTGCCTAGTCAAGATTGACTGAATCCACTCACCTCCCCTGAGTGCTCATCCTCAGCTGCCCTCTCATCCACTGCTGAAAGATATTTCCATCAGTAGGAGAATGCCGAAGTTTGAGAGGTTATCTGGGAATGGAGACCAAAGACATGGAGGAGAAGAGAGAGGGATACCAGAAGGTAGCCACGTGACGGTGGAATTCCACAGCAAGCCAAGGACTACCAGGGCTACCCAAAGCCAGGACACACAAGAAAAGGCTTCTCCCAGATAACTCCAAGAGAGACTGTGGTCCTGTAAAGATGGGAAATCCCACTACAAGAATCTGGACCTGTGAGACCCTCTGTTTCTGATCTAAGCCAACCATTTGGGGCTGCCTGGTTAGAGCAGCCCTAGGAAAAGAATATAGACAGCCAGACCTTCTGAAACAGGCTGGTCACCAGAGCTGCCTCCACTGCCCCCTTCTAAACTGACCCACAAGTCCTTGCTGATTTTCCTCTTGCTCAGGGTCAACACTTGGCCTGAACCTGCTTCTATTGAGACCTGTTTTCCAAGTCAAAACTTAGAGTTTTAACTCTCCTGGAATTCAGGTCTATGGAACTGAAGAGGTGACCCACCACACCAGTGGGTGTTCCCTTTGCGGTTCATAGGATTGATTCCCTGGAGACACCTTTAGTCTCACAGCAGCCTAACTAGCAGCCTGACAGAGACCACCTAGGCTTAGGCTTGGGCTTTGGTGCAAATTATTCATGTGCAGCCAGTTTCCAGAAAGTGGTCCAGGGCTGTTTTACAATGGCACACCCTTGGTGGCTGTTCCTAGTTCCTAGTACTTAGCAAGCTAAGCAACTTTCTATTCAAATCACATCTGTCCATACTAAGTATATTCCATTATGTGAAGTTTGGTCATTTCCAGAGCCATTTAGGTTTTGTGGAAGATCAACACGCTAAGGTTTGGTCATGGCCACTGTTGATGGACGGAGGGTCAGAACTGCGGGACGTGTGTGACCCGTTGTCGTAGGGAAGAGTCTTGGTGGCACTGTGGTTATGTGTTGAGATGCTATCTGCAAAGTTTCCAGTTCAAAACTGCCAGCCACTCTTTGGGAGAACGATGGGACTTTTTACTCTCATGAAGACTTAAAGTTTAAAAAACTCATGGGGGCAGTTCTACCCTTCGCCCTAGGGTCAGTATAAGTTGACATCAACTAGATGGAAGTGAGTTTGGTTTGATTTCTTATGGTGGGGAGAACATCCAAAGAATTCATGCCTTAATCCCCATTTATGTCCTATGCCCTAAAGGTTGTCACTAGAGAGAGGTGACTTGAGGGAGGTGACTAGAACACTCAGAGATGCAACATGCTGGCTTTGATGTTGGAAGAAGGCCATGAGCCAAGGGATGTGGGTAGGCCCTATAAGCTGAAAGGCACATAGAAATTGCTTCTCCTCTCAAAAACAAAACCCCCCAAAACCCACTTATTGCCATTGAGCTGATGCCGATTCATAGTGACCCCACAGGACAGGATAGAACTGCCCCTGTGAGTTTCCAACACTGTAATTATTTAAGGGGGAAGAAATTTCCATCTTTCTTCTGAGGAGCAACTGGTGGCTTTGAAGGTCAATCTTTGAGGATTGCATCCCAACAGCTCCTGTAAAACCTCCCAAAGGGAATGTCCTTCTGCCAACATGTGGATTGATCCCCATGAGACCTTGTTGGACTTTTAACCTACAGAATGTTAACAATATTGTAAAGCTACATTGCTTAAATGCTAAGTGTGTGGTAATCTGTTACAGCAGCAAGAGAAAACTAATAGCAATGAACCCTTTGAGATCTCCGAAAGTGTAGTTCTGAGCTAATAATTTCTAAGGAGCCTGAACTCTGTGACCAGGTCTGGCAGTTACATAATCTCCTGTCAACTTGTGACGTGGTGGGGTCTAGCCTGTCAATCAGATCGCAGCTTGATGACCTCATTTGGAGGCACAAAGAAGCTAAATAGCTCACTGGAGGCCAGGTACACTCTCCTCCTGTTGGACATTCCTGCTGACAAGACACATGTTGCTGCACTGAGAGAGCCAGGGCCCTGGAGCTGGAGGAGCCATGGGGAGCCCCACACCAGTGTTAAGATGCCTCTACTGCCACTGGATCCCCAAGACTTTCCATCCACTGTCCTGTGATATTCTTGCATTCTGCATCATCGCATGACTGTGTGATTCTGAAGAGGAATTTACAGATTCGTATCAGACAACAGGGCTAATATCAGGCTTATGGACTTGACCCTAAGAAGTTCTGACTTTACCCATGGGCCATATCTTGCTAGATCTATGCATAGAAACATGCAGAGAACGTCCCCGGAGGATAAACTTGGGGGTGGGACAAGGACAAAAAGCAAGGCGGTCAAAGGCCCACAAGAAAGACGATGATGGCTGGAGATTTGGGGACTGTCTGGAGTTTGAAAATATTGACATGAAGAATAAAATAGAAAAATAGGAGCAGGGGTGTGAGACCCCGCCGAATCCTTGGCACAGTGATTCTTGACATCCAAACGCATGATCACAGCTTCCTTGAAGCTTCACTGGGTTTCTGATAGCCACTAGACTCTCCTGGTCGCGAACAAAATCAAAGAGTTAAATTTTGGAGACTAATGTTCATTTGTCTTCCTCTCTCATTTTGTTTCCTGTTGCTGACAATATGCACAACAAAGCATGCAACAATTCAATGCAGAGTCTCATTATAGTCCGGGGTAGGTAAAATCCCACAACAAACACCGCATCACATTAAAAGACACGATACCTTTATTATCTGAAAGAGCACAACACCAATTTATATAATTTGAAGTATTTAGAATGCTATGTCCATTACAACGACCCAGTAAGAGTACAGAACTTCCATGCCCATGCAGTTCCTATATTCACCAATGGTACCATAAAGTGTAGGTGAGGTGGGAGCCTGGCTTTCATAGGGACCTGGCTCCCAGGCGGCTATGCTGAAGATGTCTGAATTCCTTCCTTCCTGATATATGGAAAGTTGGTTCAAAGACATTCGCATCATTGCCTGCACAAACTAAGGAAACAGTTACACTATCTTTGAATAAGAACAAAAGAACAAACTGTGTAATACAGATGGAAAAGTCTAGTTTCACAATGCAACCCAAATCACGATGACATGTCATTAAATATCCCCTTGTAAAAGAGACAAAATCAAGTCTTCAGGGGGAGACACCTGATGACCAATGGAAATGGACAAAGGAATTCTGAGGCGTCTGAGGACATTGCTAGAAAGACTCAGCTGAGTCTTTCTGGGGCACAAGCACGCAAAGTGTGGTAAACAGAAAACTTGGACCCAACAGCCCCACTTCTGGAAACAGGGCCCAGAGAGGACAAAGGTGGGCCAGGACATGGTGCATAGTGTTCATGAGGGTTGCTTTCTAGACTCGAAGCCTGTTTAAAATCAGTCTATGAATCAAGGGATGCCTTTGCCAACTAAAATGAACAAGGGCACCCTGCAGGGCTCTGAGCAGCCATTCAAAGCGTTTGTCCACAGAAGACTGTACAGGCAACCAAGACAGCAGTCAAGAGAGGACACAGTAAGACGTATAGGTGAGGGACCACTAGATGAAATCATGCGTGAGCTCATACAGAGCAGTCTTAAGAGTGAGCTGATGCGCAGTTTCTAGAGTTTGTGATTTCTTTGTGGTTACAGGGTTCTCCAATACACATTTTCAATTCTGTTGAAAAAGTAAGTGGGGGCAGCTATCTACAGAGAGTGACGTGCACCCATGGTGAAAGCTGCAGGTCCACAGTGCTGAGGCTTCTCAAGCGGGGTGCTGTTGCTATTGGGGAATCAGAGAGTCTGTGGTTGAAGAGGGGGCTCTTCTGAATGCTGTTGTTTATTCAGTTGGATACCAGCCCTCGACCCCCCAGATGTCAGGGAGCACTCCCGCCTCTAGGCAGCATGATCCACAATGAGCCAATACCTGGGACTGGAAGTGCAGCTATGACCTCTACTGAGGAGCACTGGGGTTGTTGAGGGGGCTGCTAATTGCAAGGTCAGCGGCTGGAAACCACTAGCTGCTCGGCAGGACAAAGACAGGCCTTGCTCCTCCTGTAAAGAGTTCCAGCAACCCACAGGGGCATTTCCACCTTGTCCCACAGACTCACCATGCATGTCGGCAATGACTTCATGGCAATGAGTTTTTGAGAGGTGTAGATCATGCATGAAAGCCCCAAGCCCTGTGCCAGAGCTATGGGCACAGGGCAGGACGCAGAGAGGACTGAAGGGAGCCAGCAAAGGTGTGCCTCTTCGGAAAGGGCCAGCACTGCCCAGCGGGGAATCCAGAGGGCATATTCCGTCAAAATAGACACGGGGGTGGTAGCAATCGATCCCGTCTGAAACACTTCTGGGGTGGATGTGGTGCGGGTGGAGGGCGGTGTCTGTAAAGAGCCAGTTGGTAAACACGTTTGCTCTTGCACAACAGCAGGGCTCCATTGTCCCTCAGAAATGGCCTGGGGTGACATGGGCTGTGCTGTGTTCTAATAAAACTTTTATTGATGGACCTAGACATTTAAAGTTCTTCTCATTTTCACACGTCTAAAAAGACTTCCCGTTTTGTTTCCAGCCACCTAAAAAGTCCAAGGCATTCTCTCTCGGCTCTCTGGAGCTCGGAAGGTGGTCACGGGCTGGGTTTGACGTGCAGGCTGGAGCGTGGCAAAGCAAGAGTAGCAGCAGCAGCCACCACTGGGGCGGGCCCAGAATGGCAGAGGCTCTCCTCTCAAGGGGGCGGCAGCTGGGGGGCCCCTGCTTGGCTGCCAGGGTCTTTTGTGACCCCCCCCCCGCCTCCCCCACAGGCCACAGAGTGTTCTGGAAAACCAGTAGGAAGCTCTCCTCTCTTTGGGTTTGGGTCACCAATTGTCATGCTCTTAATCTTTCCTAAGAAGACTGAAGCTCTTTCTTGAGAAGAGCTGCTGGGCAGTGAAAAGCGATAATGCCTGCTAGGTAGCTGGATTTAGGGATGAGATTGTCCCTCCCAAGCCATCAAAGAAGTGTGGCAACCGTTAGACACCTAGGAAGACCCCAAACTAAGCATGTTCCCACTTAAGCCCCCAGCCAGGTAGGAGGGACACCTGAGCACCCCAACTAGGCCCAGGCTCCTGTCATCCAGGTGGGTCCTCATGACTCCCCCGGTGGGAGGGGGGGAGAAAGCATCCCCTCAGGAACCTACTTGCAGGACTCACCTGTGACTTCCCATCTCTCTCCCAGCCCCCACATTCTTGAACTCACCATTCCAAAGTCTCCTGCCTGTGGGAGACAGAGGACTCTGATGGCAGGGGCCAGGACCCTTCCCTGTCCACCCACAAACCCCCTTCACCACATACACCTAGCTCCCACAGAACTGCAGAAGGCCCTGAGCCTGGAGGCAGGCAAGAGGGTCCAGTTTAGGAAGGGAATGAGAGGTCTGTGGCGGAGCCCTCCGTGAATCAAGTTCTTGAGTCAAGTTCTTCCACCGGAAGGAAAAGTCTGTCCCAGCCATCACTCAATGTGGGCAGCGTGAGTGTCTGGTGGACCCCTTTGGTTTAGGCCCTTGGGCTCTCAGGCCAGGGTGTAAGGAGCAGCAAGAATGGACCTTGAGGCCTGCACCCCAGGCCTGTCTCAGGTTTCCTGCCTTCCCACCCTGCAGGTGGTTCTGATCCGTGAGAGCTGGATGTGGCTGTCTGTGCCCAGAAAGAGTGACAGCCTGGGAAACCCGAGGGAGGCTTCAGCTGCTCCCCAGCAAGAGAGGCGGCCTCTGAAATCCTGTGGGGGCAGCTCTATGACCAGGTTTGGTGGTGGTGGCTTTTCTTTGAGAGAAATGGACATGAACCTCTGTTCCTGGGAAGGGAACCCTGAATGGGGAAATGATAGCATTTCCCTTAGCCGTGTTATCAATGAAAACCTCTTAAAAATAAAATAAAAAACAAAGCCAGACAGACACACTGCCACAGGGAAAGAAAACACACTCTTTGTCACGTTGGAGGCAGATCCATGGAGACTAGCAAAAGAACACCAAAGGTTATCTGCTAATCCCAGAAACATGAGAACGGTGTGCAGAGTTCCCAGGGGGGTCGGGAAAGACCACATCCAACCAAGATGTAGACACTGTCTAGACACCTGAACTGTGGCGAGAAAGGGGGGAGTCTGTTCTTGAAAGCCACCTACTACTCGGTGATATTTTGTAGGTGATGGGGAGAGCAGGGGTGGTTTACAATTGATGAGTAATCTCAAGGTGTGTACCCACCCACCATGCTGCGGAAGAAAGGCCTGATCATCAGTTTCTGCACAGATCACAAAGCTACACTCACAACCACTGAACCACTTCTGATTCCCAGCCACCTTACAGAACAAAACGCAGGAGGAAGCTTCAAACATGCTTGGGGAAATCCCATTAATGTTCACTCCCATTTCCCACCAGCCCTTATTATTTTTGAAAGCACATCGGGTTTCCAAGTTCACACATCTTTCTGGAAGCAGACTGCCTCCTCTTGCTCCTGGGAAGTCTCTGGCGGGGTTGGAACCACTCATCTTCCGGTGAGCAGGGAAGCATTTCACCACTGTGGCACCAGGGGTCCTCCCTCAATAAGACCCCTGTCGGGTTTCTGAGATTGCTCTTACCGAGAGGAGCAAATGGCTCAGCACCCAAACCATGCCACGGCCAGGGCTCGGGCGGGTCAGCCGAGGCAGCGTGGAAATCCATGGTCACTGTGGAGAGCACCCTCCGTCGACGTCAGCCCTGGGAAGATCAAGTGAGGTCTGAGTGGGGGGCTTATCGAGTTCCTGCCTGCTTCCACAGCACTGACTTGCCCGAGCAGGTTTTCTGGGGGAAATCCGTTGGCTTTCCTGAATGCCTCCCTTCCCCATCTCACCCTGTTCCCTGCTGAAGGGTCACCCTGGGCACACAGGCACACCCCTGGGAATCATCTGACATGGCCCTGGCCAGGGTGCAGCCTGGGGCAGTTGAATCCTGCCATAAGCACTAAAAGCTCAACCAAAAGTCCCAGCTTGCCAGTGCTACACGGGGTGTTGCCACCCAGTCGCGAGTGTTCATGTTCCCAGGCAAATTCTGGGAAGTGGCCCGTGAAGCGGGCCCTCATGCCAGGGCGCAGAGCCAAGGGGAGGAACCAGAGTCCCGCACTAAGGTCCAGTGGATCTCTTCCGTGCTTTCTTCCTCCCGGCTTGGGTGGAAAACAAAGGGCCCAGGAGGCCGGCCAGAACCGTCTCTGGGGCTGGAGGAACGGCCAGCGCGGATTGTGGAGCAAGCCTGAGACCCTGAGTCCTGCATCCGATGTCCCGCCCCAGGTCATGCTTCTTCCTTGATTTCTCTGCAGGCAGTTGGTGTCTGCAGAAGAGTCCCTGTGAGTCGCCATGGGGAGAAGCGGTGGATTTACGGCGGATTCTCATTCAGGAAGGAGCCCCAGGGGCAGGGTTGGGAGCGTGGGGGGCGGGGGGGGGGGGCATGGGAGGGGCGGAGCGCAAACAGACAAGCACTCAAGTACCAGCCAAAAGCTTGACAGTTCCAAACTATGCAGAGGCACCTCAAAAGAGGGGTTCAGCAAACTCCCTGCCAGATGGTCTGAGCCTTGAAAAGCCTCTGCGACCCGTCTTCTTCTCTGCACACGGGTGTCCAC
>PVJH01045107.1:0-12557 GCA_004026705.1 Nesogale talazaci
GTTGGTATGTTTGTTGCTCTGGGATCCATCCATCTCCCTGAGGATTCCTCTCTCGCCCCCCCCACCCCCCCATTTTCACTGGCCAACTTTCCTCTTCCTAGGACCTCTTCCTCCTAGACAGAGGTTCTCTTCCTATTGGATGGTCTTTCCTGGTGGAGTGTCTACAGTAGGAAAGCCAAAGTCTCACCTCCCTCACTTCTCAGAAACACTCTGGCTGCATGTCACTGCTGTCTGTGAGCCGTCACATGAGCTGATCATCCTTCCCTGTCTTCTCCACCGTCTGGCTTTTGCAAGCATAGAAGGCAACAGAAAACACCAAGGCTTCGATTGCATCAAAATGACACCTTGACTCTGCAAAACCTTGAAGAGATTTTTTTGCAAGACATTTGTGTGACGCAGTATGCCCCTTGATTCTTGATGGCTCTTTCTATCGGCATGAATCGTTGATCTACAAAGGATGGAATTCTTGATGATTTCAAATTTTCCTCTACTTGTCGTGTTGTGAAGCTTTTTTCTTCCTGTGTAGGTAGATTTCATGCTGTAGCCTATACCTTCAGCCTTCAGCAGTAAGTACTTCAAGTCATCTTCATTTTGTCCAGCAAGCTTCTATCAACCGCATCTCTCAGGTGGTCGCTGAGTCTCCCCCAGCCCCGATGACCCCCTTCACGTGCATAAAGTATGTGTGCAGCATTCCGAATGAACAAGTTAAATGAACCGACTCTAGCCGGCTGGTTTAAGGCACCTAGAATTGGAGCCGGGACCAGGAGGTATCTCTTCTAGGCTGTTGAATTCACAGGTAAGGGCCCTGTCAGAGAGGTACCAGGGCACCCCATTGGTCATTCCTTCACCAGACCAGGTGGCCTGTCTCTGGGTCATAGTAACCTCAAGCCCATGCTCCAAGCCCCAAACCTGCAGCCATTTCCTGAGATTTCTGAAGCCTGCCTTCTTCCATAACTCATGATGTCTGTCCTGAGGAGAGGCCGGCCCAGGGTGAAGACTGACCCTCTCTGGGAGTTCCGAGGGCTTCTAGTTCACTGTGTTAGTCTGGGTAAACTAGAGAAACAATATCATAGACATGCATATGGATATAAGGGGAAGGTTTATATACAAGAGGAATGGGACATAGAGAAAGCATCCCAGTCCAGTTCAAAGTTCTAAGTCCGATATTAGCCCATATGCCTGATACCAGTCTATAAAGTCTCCTTCCGACTCACAAAGTCACAGGCCAGTAGGTGCAGAGTCCTGGCACTGGCAGGGTCTCCCCATGGCTCCTCGCTTCCAGGGCTCAGGGTCCATCAACAGCATCTAGTGGTGGTAGAAGCAACTCAGTGCTGGCAGCGATCTCCACATGGCTTTTCCAGCTTCAGAGGTCTGGTTCCATCAGCACAAGGCTGTGTGGCTTCTCCTCCAACTCCTGCAGCTCCTCGGGCGCTGCCATCTTGTCTTGTCCATAATTCGTCATCTCTGAGACTAACTCCCAACAACTGGGGAACTAGCTTCTCATCTCCACTAGGGAAATATCGCAAGATTTCTCAGAAGTCTCAGGAGAAAGCCAGGCCCACACAGAGGTCTCATTGGCTACTCAATGACTACCTCCAGATTAACAGGCTAGACTCCACCCTACATCTCAATCATGAAATTGACATAATCACATGACCGCCACATTCACCAATATCATACCTGCCCCATTGTTGCCCTCCATAGTGATGCCTTCATCTTGTTGGTCCAGGAGTGGCTTAGAGTTATTGGACAGTGTGAGCGGTCATCCCTCTGAAGTATCCAGTGAAACCTGACCCTCCCGGACTTGGCTTGGTAGCACAAGGGATGGAGGAGACCCTATGCCATGTGGCGGTCTCTGAGGTGGTTGCTATCAAGAGCCCAGAACTCCTGTGCCTGCCAACCCCTGGCTCAACCGCCCACCAGGCACACTGTGCAGGCTGCAGGCACACTCCCTGGAGACGCCTGCACTGAGCACGTGTCTAATTAACCATGTGACTTTGAGCAACCTTCTCTCTGCCTTCTGCCAACAGAGGTCTTTGTCTGGGAATCCATCTGCCCCCCACGGTGAAACCCTTTTAGGAAGGCTAATTTGGAGCTCAGCTGGCAGCCCTGATTGCTATTTTAAAGCAGACCAGGGGAGCACACAAAAGGAGAGGGAAATTATGAATTAGATGGAGAAACACATTTCCTTGATGCTCTTTCCCCAAAGGCAAGGAAGCAGAAATGTTCCGCTCAGGGTGCACCTCAATGGAGCAGGAAGGAGGGAGGCCCACTGCCCACTGTGAGCACCGTCCAGAAGGCAGAGGGGTGTACTCAGTGCCAACGCTGACCCTGCCACGCCGCCGCTCAGAACACAGAACCATCCAGTTGCCTCTCCGCCCACCTTGACCTCTGCAGCCCTCACACGTCTGCCTGTGGGGCCCCAGCCGCCCCCGCTGGCACTCAGCTGTCTGAGTGCACAGGGGGCTGATGCAATCACCATGGAAACGGCAGTGTGCTCCCTCCAGAAAGGCTGTCCAAGGAAAGGAGACCTGAGAGTGGAGATACATGCCCGTTGCTCCAGGGAAGAAAACCACAATTCCATTCACTGGGGAGTTCATCCCTTTGCAGTAGGGTTGGAAACGCCTTCTAACAGTCATCGGGTCAGGAAGCCGGGCTTGACCAGTGGTCAGTGTGGTCACTCGGGAGCCCTCAGAAGTCACCAAAGCGCCACTGGGTTCAGCAGTGCAGGTTTATCTGTCCGCTGCGTTTGCAGGGTTGGCGGTGACATCCTGGTGTGCCGAGGCAAAGCTTGCCATTTCTATAGATCTCAGTGACGCATCAGTGATGTGTGACTTTAGGTGCCAATTTGTCTGATAGGCTTTTGGTAATGAAAAACCACTCCCTCCCACCCCCACCCTCACCCCCAGCTCCTTAAGCTCTCTCTGTGGAAGCAGTTACCCTCAGTCCTTTCCTCCAGAATCTTCTCTCTATGTACGTCTTCCATGATGCATTGTTAATACCCTCCTGACATCCCCGGTCCCCGTCCTCATCGATTCTCGTGGCCATGCTGATACTGTTCTTGAACCTCATGATCCCTCCTTCTCCAGTGGACGCCTTTCTGTTCTTTCTCTTGTTCCAGCTTCGGCCACCCTTGTCCCCGCCCTCCCCAACAGCGCCGTCAGATTCCTCTCCTCGGCCCCTCTCACATTGTCCATCCGTCCCTCCTGTGAGGGACCTTCGCAGCCACCTGCTGCACACAGTCCAACAGCGCCCTCCTCTCACCTACACGGGGCTCCTGCCTCCTAGATCCCCTGGGAGCCAGCGCTCTAGTAGCTTTCTGCGTCACGGTGCGCAGGAGGTAAGTTCTGGGAATCCGCAGGTTTGAAGGTGCCCTTGTTCTGTCCTCTGCCCTGATGGACAGCTGGTCTGGGTGGAGGGTCCTAGGTTGGGAGTCCTGTTCTTCTGAATGACTTCGACCTCCCATTGACACCATGGAGTCGTCCACCGATGTTCTTAGCCCAGTTCTTCCTTTATCACGTGGTTCTTTCCCCCTCTCTTCGAAACCGCTTTGCCTCCTTTGCTTGTCCCTGGACCCTTCCCAATGTTTGTGCCGTGGGAGCCTGTGAGCCTGCTCGAGCTGGAAGTTCAGGCCCCTCAGTGCTGGGAAGCTGGGGGCTCTTGTTTCTGGCTTCCTCCCCCGAGAGCTAATTGGTCAGATGCTGGGCTTGCTTCCTTCCTCGCCACCTTGCCTTTCTGACCATCCCCTGTTCTGTTTTTGTTTCCTGGGATGTTTATGATGTTATCTTCCAACCTTCCTGTTGTCCTGTATGTAAGGTTCACGGGTATGTTCCGCCCTGTGAGTGTACCTGTTCTGATCTCTTAGACACCGATATGAAATATCAACGTTTGGTCAATGTTTGCATGACAGCTACAAAGACGGGAGCTTTACATGGTTACTCCTGGTTGTATCTGATTTCCTCTGGTCTCTCTGAGGGTGTTCTCCTCTCCTCAGCATTTTCTTCTCCCCGGGCTGCCCCGTTCCTCTAGGTCTTCCCTCTGTTTGCATGCTTTCGTGTGGGAGCGGCCCTGTTTTCCCATTTACAAGTACACCACTGTGTTCATCTGGGTTGACTAGAGAAACAAATTATGTGTATAACAGAGACCCTTATACCAAAACACAATTGTACATTAGGAAAACTCTCTAGTCCACTCCAGGTTAAGTCCTTAAGTCTGATATTAGGCCGTTTGTCAGTTTTGCCAGTCAATAAATTCTTCAGACTCATCCAGCCCATGCAATGATACCAAATAGAGAGGCAAAGATTGCAGGTCAGTGGGTGGGCAGTCTTGTGGATCCAGCGGTGGTGGAATCATCTCAGCATTGGCATGGGTCTCCACATGACTCCTCTAGCCCCAGAGATGTGGCTCCATCAGTGTAGCTCACCTGACTTGTCAACAGGAAGATAGAGCAGAGTGTGGATCCGTCCTCTAATGAGCTGTTTATCTCCTTCGCACCTCCAAATGAGGTCATCAAGCTGTGTGACCTGATTGACGGGCTAGGCTCCACCCCTTCTCAAGTTGACAGGAGATTATATACCTACCACAACCACTAAATGCCTACCAGAAGTCCTTTTTGCATAGGAATGCATGTCACCCGCTGGGCTTCATAGTAGTAGAATTCTTCTGGGATCTGACTAGGGTCCAGCACAGAGAACGCCTGCTGTGCCTGCCTGAGGAGGTATAGGAGGGTGGACAGGACTGCACAGTGCATGCCAGCACCTTCTCCTGGATGCCCCTGTCCAGCCTTGGGTCTGTTCTGCATTGAGCGTGGCGTCCCAACATCCAGAGCCATCTCGTTCAAGTCCTCCTGCGGGGCTCAAGGTGGAGTGATCTGCAGAAGAGCTTGGTGGACAAGGGGGAGGAAGGGGCCTACCTGAGAGAGTCAACCCACCTTCCCTTTTCCTATCACCCACCTTCAGTGCCCTCTGTCCTCCTCTGCCTCATGTGCTCGGGGGAGCCTGGGTCCAAGGGAGCGTTCCTTGTGGACATGTGAGGACACTGAGCAGGGCAGGCCAAGCTGGAGCCCATGGCAAAGAACACATGCCTTCTCTGTGGGCTATGAATGTTAACCTTCCACTGTTGGTGCATCCCATGATAGTTGGGAGGCACAGAGAGAAGCACGCGTGAGTGATTGATCGAGTTCATCTGAAAGTTCTTCTGAGGCTGAGACGGCACACACACATAATTTTTTTTTAATTCCAAAAGTCCTGGGTGCTCTTTATAGAAAAAGTGAAACAGACCCAGAATGCATCAAGTATGAGTGATCTCAACAAAGCCATGCCCCCTAGATGAACTCTTTTAATACTGAAGTATAAATTCTTCCTCCACACGTTTTTTTTAAACCATGTATCGACCCAAACACTGAATCCTGTTCATCATGGATTCTAATCCCTGCCGCAGCCAATATTCTTAGATGCCTCTGGGGGGTTTTCAGAATATTTGGTTTCTTTTGATTTTAGCTATTTAAACATCAGTTTGATTCAATTTTAGGCTCACGGAGAAGTGTGCAAGCAGCACAAAGAATCCACAGATTTAGGGTGCACTCTTCCTTCTCCACCTTTCTTCTTTCCCTTCTCTCTCTCTCTCTCTCTCTCTCTCTCTCTCTCTCTCTCTCTCTCTCTGTCACATGCATACACACACATATGCAGACAAATGCTTAGACTCAGGTGAATACAAATGCATACTGCTTTCTGAACTGCCAAAGAGCAAAATGCATCCACACTGCCCCTGGCCCCTAACGACTTCAGCGTCTGTTTTCTCCAAAGAAGGAATGATCCCCTATCACTGTAGTACAAGGATCCGTATCAAGAAAGTAACATTGGCACCATATTCGGATTTACAGAAGGGATTGAAATTGCGCATTGAATTCTTTATAATACATTTAGCTTTGTAAATAATAAGCTTCACAGATTATTTTTTAAATTTCAAGGTAATTTTAATGTCATGAGACTGTTAGAACACAAGAATGCACATTATTAATACCACATAGTAAATCTTTTTCAGATATGTTTCCAGAAAATTGGTGAGCCAATTGTCCCTAATACTCTTTTTCTCACTGCCTTTAAGTTCATTCGGACTCATAAGTCATCCTTTGAGACAGACCTCATCAGTCCGGTCGTTGAGAATGGGTTTTATTGCTCTTAAGATGTTGGTTGGTTGGTTGATTTCTCATTGTGGATGAGGTGTTCAGCATCTTTTGTAGGTTGACTGGGCTGGGGCGTTGGGAACGTCACGTGTGAGCATTTTCCTTCAACACACCATGTGTGTCCGTTTGCCGTGTTTCAGGAGCAGCCTTGGGGCCCTTGCTGGCCGGGCTCATCTCCCCCTCTGGATGGAACAACGTGTTTTACATGTTGATGCTCGCAGACGCCTGTGCCTTATTGGTAAGTCCTCTCACTTTCCACCCAAGCAACATTTCAGGGGCATTGGTAAGTCCTCTCACTTTCCACCCAAGCAACATTTCAGGGGCAGCACCCCTCGAGAGTGGCTGGCCAAACCTGTCTGTGGACACTTTTGTTTCTCTTTTTCCAACGACACAGCCCAACAGAGGGCCCTCCCCTCAATACGCCTGGGAGAGGAAAGCTTCTCTCTGGCTTGTTCAGGATGCTGGAAACAGCCTGCAGGTCGACCTGCTGCTCTGTCGTCGTGGGCCGGATGCCGAGAGCATGTAGAATTCGGCACTGCGGACTCTCAAGTTACTTAACCTCTCAAGTTACTTACTTAGCCTGCAGCCTCTGTGTTTTCTATGGGAATGTGAATAGTGCCTAAGGAATTAACCCACAGGACCACAGTATAATGATCAGAATCGAGACGCTATTGTCTGGATGAAAGGAGGAAATGGCCGGCATCTGGCCCCTTCTGTGATGCCCATTACTGTTCTGGTGTTCTTCTTGTCACGTCCTCACTGGAGGAACACCGGACTCCCTTCCTCCCAAAGGTGTGGGAAAGGGATAACGGAGCAAAGAGGGTGCCCGTGTGGACACCGAGCGGCCTTCTGTCTCCCTGTTTCTGGGTCCAGCTTCTCGACGCTTCCTGTCTGGAGAAAACGCAAGGCTTCCTTCAGGTGGGGGAAGACATGGATGCTGTGACTGCCACACAGGTGTTCTGCATCTGAGGGTGACTTGAGTCTGCTTCTCCTTACCCGGCTGCCCATGGCCCCCAAACTTTAAAGCCATGCCGCTCTTTCTCAGCTAGGAAATACGCCGAGGTTGACTCTGGTTAAAAACAAAAACAAAAAAAACACACGTTAGAAATAGGAACTCTATCAGTGAAATAAAACTTTTATCTTTTAATTCCAGGGGCCCCTAAAGACAGCTGCCCCGTTGCTTGCACACTAAATGCCATTTCTCAATTCACGAACCTATTAAAACTTAACGGAATGAGAATACGGTACGTGACCCTGGTGGTGTAGGGGTTGTGCATTGGGCTGTGAGGCACAAGGTTGGCAGTTCAAAACCACCAGCCTTTCCAAGGGAGAGAGACGGGGCTTTCTCGTCCTATCTCAGACATTCGCAGGGACAGTTCTGCCCTCGTCTAGTGGGAGAGAGGCTGTGAGCCCGTTTTCACTGGATGGCAGTGAGTTTGGTTGTTTTTCTTTAATTAACTTTTAAACTCATCATTCTCAGACCATTTGTTTTATAAATGCCTAAGGGTCGGAGTTACACACCTACACGCACATCCACTATGTAGCAGCAAGAGGTCCATCCCCATGAAGGTTTAGAGTCTCTGAGAATTCTCCTACGTGGGAAATACTGAGTAACTCTGTTAAAAATCCTTTTCCATGCTTATCTGGACTTTATAACAAAGTCAGAAAATAGCCAGAAACCCAAAAATGTAGAGCCAACCCAAAACTAGTCCGTAGGTTGATGGCAGAACTGCCCTGCTGCAAGGTGCCAACCTTAGCCTGGCGTGGTCCTGTCCATGGGGTGTCGGGCTGGCCCACAGGGTACTTGGAACCTGGGCCGAGACTCAATGAAACAAGGGTTGTGTGCTGCATGGAAAGGCGTAGCAGACAATGTGTCACCAGATGGGGGGCAAGGTGCATTGGCATTTTGGACTTGTCCATCATTGGCATTGTTTTAAAATTTATGTTACCAAAGTTCAAAAAAGCCAAAGAAGGAAATTGGTTGGTCCTGGGGTGATGGGTGATGTACCCGACTCCTGGGCAGAAGCAAATCCCAAACCATTTGAGGTGGACAGAGCCCTCATAGCCAGACTGCGGCCCAGTTCCAGCGTGGGAACCGTGAGGAATCGCTGCACTGGGAAGGAGTGTTGACTGTGGACTCCACAAACAGCCGAGCAAGACCTGCCCCCACTGCAGATACAAGAACGATCAGAGAAACTTCAGGAATGCTCAGTCGGTTTATTTTTAAAGAGGGGAGCGGAAGAACTGACTCCTGAGAAAAGACCAAAACACTGCAAAACAAACAAACAAACAAACAAGGAAACACAGCTCATTTGAGAAACCACCAAAGGGAAGACCCAGAAGTGAAAAGGGCGGTCAATCTCTAGCCAAAAAACATCCCTGGGGGTGAGTTTCTGAAGCACATTACATTTGTCTAAAGACAGAGCCACCTAGGGGGGATCTAGAGAGAAGAGCCTTGTCTAGAAGGCAACACACTGTAAAGAAGTCGAAGACTCACCAGAGTCTGAACACGACATGGCGGACCAAGGAGGCGGGGGCCCGAGGCAGAGAACATCTGCTGTTTCCTTCTGGTTCCACGTCCCTTAGCGACCTGCAGTCCATAATCGTAGACGTTCTCCCAGGAGCACCCGGGCCTGGATGGGATTTATGATGCCGAGGAGGTCACAGGATCCCGCGTGCCCAAGATGCAGCGAGAAGGTCAACTCCACGGTGATGAAATGGTATAACAGTCACGCTCCCGCCCTTGATTCTGTTGCCACAGAAATGTCCCGCCCCCCAGGACAATCATGAAGAATGCTCCTCTGAGCAAAGCGATGTGTTGTCTGTAGGAGAAATATTTGTGCTCTTCCCCCCACCCCCCCGTCACCTGAGCTCCTATCATGTGGGGCTTCTGGGCCCCTACTTGGATAAGCTCCTACTCTAATAAGAATCTTCGCGAACTATGTGTGCCTCCGAGAGCTATAGAGAGTGCCGTCTGCACACAGGCCTCAGAGTGCATATGTGTTTGTGACACACGCCCAGGGCCTCCCCTCAGGACTTCCCCCCACCCAACACACCCACCAGGGCTGGGCCTCCCATGTCTCCTGTGGGGAGCTGCTGCCCCTGAGAGGAAGCAGGACTGCCCAGGGGGGATGCGCCCCAGGACAGCGCACGCCCAAGGCCACAGGACATATCAGAACCTCCGTCCCAGTGCTGAGAAGCCCAGTCATGCTGGCTGGCAGTTGGGACTTCTGAACCTGCCTCCAGCCATGAAGGGAGGACCCTGGTCACAGGCAGAGCAGGGCCGGCCTTGTTCACGGCTCGGGCAGCTGTCCTTACAGCAGAGCAGCCTCCGGAGGGGACATGGCTGTCCCCGAGGCTGCACACACACATCCTTCCCCAGCCCCCAGGCGGCACGTCTGAGGAGATGTCCATCTGGTGTTCGGTGTAACCCCGACATGCTGGGGTCCGCCCCAGCCCCCTGCGCCCCCGGCCCGGCACCACTGCCCATCTGTCACCCTGTCTTAGTAGTCTGCGTTTCCTCGCATCTGTGCATTTTGCATCCACTCTAGTTTTATTTGAGCCATTTCTCGAATCCAGAAGGCATCCAGGGTGCTGAACGCTGCCCCAAGCACCTGTCAAGAGTATGGTGTCCACAAGCCCTTACTTGCAGGGCAGACACAGGAAACAGCCCTGCCCAGGGCGAGCACTCAGGGAGAGGCAGTCTGAGGCTCCCTCTGCGTCTATGCCGTGACTTCCTCTGTTCCTCTAATGTCCCGGGTCTCCCAGGGCAGACGAGGGGTGTGCCACGGGGGAGGGGAGGGGAGGAGAGAGTCAGGCACCCAGGGGCCTCCATGATGTCTCTGTCTCTGTTCTGGGAGCAGTGCCTGATCCGTCTCATCCACAAGGAGCTGGGCTGCACAGGGACGCCGACGGGGGACCAAGCTCCGTAAGTCCACCGCCGTGGGCCACTGCTGCTGCTGCTTGGGGTTAGGGCACAGTC
Source organism: Nesogale talazaci (assembly GCA_004026705.1). Lineage (NCBI taxonomy): Eukaryota > Metazoa > Chordata > Mammalia > Afrosoricida > Tenrecidae > Nesogale > Nesogale talazaci. The sequence continues at coordinate 10,167 of PVJH01045107.1, forward strand.
TGAGAGGAGCGTTCCGGCCTGTCCGCCTCGCCCACCCCTACCTCTCCCCCAGTCGTCCCTTCCATTGCCCCTGTGTGTGCGCGCTCCTGACCATCACTGCTGAGACCCAAACGCACGTGCGAGGGGGAGTGCCACCTCTGCCCTTGTCTCCGGAGCCCTGGTAGCACAGGGGTTCTGGTTAGGATGACTTAACCGCAAGGTCATCAGTTTGAAACCACTGGGAGAAAGATGGGGCTTTCTATTCCCGTACAGTGACAATCTCGGGGACCCGCCGGGGCTCGAGGGGAGTGCAGGGAGTGGGCCATCGTGGTATGGTGAGCCACACGCTGGGCTAGTAAGGATTTACAGCCTGGGAGACCCACAGGGGCAGTTCTGCCCCATCCCGGGGGTGGAGGGTGGGATGGGATGGGGTGACTGTGGGTTATCTTCAGCTCCCAGGCATTGAGGAAGTGAGCCTTTGCCTGTGGGCAGGGCTTTCCTGCAGCAAGGGCGGCTCATCATCCTCCTCTCCCTCCTCCCTGCCCATCATCAGGCTGCAGGCTGTGGGGTTTGTGTCAAAACCACCACCCCCCCCCACCTCCCCACATCTTCCTGAAAGAGACCTGGCCAGGGAGACGGGGAGGGGAGGGGAGGGCTCTCTGTGGGCCATGGGGGTTTGCATGGCTTTGAACCATGGCTGGCAGCCTCACCGTCTCTGATCTCATGGCATCTTTCAGGTTTAAGGAACACTGACTGTGTCACTCATCCTTCACACTCCGTCCTTCGTGGGAATCTTCACGCCAAGACTTCCTGGGCTGAGGAGACGTGTGCACCTCAAGGAAGCAGGAGTGCCAGTGTGTACATATTCTGTTGCAGCTACCCTGCACAGCCCCGGTCGGAATGAGGGTGTTTGTGGACACTGCTGCGGGCTGCCTTACAGCCCGGGAGCACACACACTCTGACAACTAAGTGCCTCCCCCACACTGAGTCTCCCCCCACCGCTCCCCAGGAATGAGACCAGTGAGGAGCGATGGGTTCTGAGACACAGGTGCCCTCTCTCAGGTATTTCAGTCACCTCTGTGTCTGTTGCTTCCAGAGATCCCCCTCAAACCATAGGATGTCGAGACCCAGCCAGCAAAAGAGGTTGGCATTCTTAAACAAATCTTAGACTCTGAAATGACATCCAAAACCCGGCTACCGCTTCAGAAGCCAAGAATGAACTGGGACCCCTCACTCCGCCCTTCCCAGGACACCTTCCAACTTTGCTTGGCAGCGGAGCCAGCCCTGAGGGTGACAGGGTCCAGACACCTGGGGAAGCGCCCAGCCCTAGCATGCCTGCCCATACACGGTGGCACAGATAGGCAGGCAGCGAAGGGCACGTCTCCAGCTCTGTGCCTCACTCCAAGATGCATACACACACATCTGCTCATGTGCACGTGCACAGATACACATATACACGCACACTGGGGGGCACAGGTTTTCAATGCACCACTGCAGGGTTGACACTAGTTATTTAAAATGTGTAATGTGCTACATGAAGGTTAGGAACTACTGTACATGGAGTTTATTTATTAAGACAAACTGTGACTGCTTCCAGACCCTTTGTGTTCCCTATTGTTGCCCTAGTAAAGCACCTATCCCTGGAAATAAATGTGTCTAAAAAAGCAAAACAACCAGGCTTTTCCCCCTGCTTAGAGAATGCCGCTGCTTTTTCCGAGGTGTCCACTGTGCTCTGAGTGAGTGAGCGAGTGCTTGAGGCTGTCTTGGGACTGGACACCCTCCACTCTGGGAGACTGAGGCCATGTCCACCCAGCTGGCCAGTTGTGCAAATGAACGTCTTTGGAAAGGTCCAGCCTCTGCTGCAACATGTTGCACACCAAGGGGCCCCAGCCCCCAGCTGCACTTAAAGATCACACACTGGGGAGGGAGTGGGAGTGGGGGTCTGCTTCAAAGCTTTCTCCTTGCACACAGATCCTTCCCAGGCTCTTTCAGAGGTGGAAATCCGAGTGTTTAAGCAAAGAGAGGAAAGGGCAGGGAAAATGTAAACAAAACTGAGACCAGACTGGCCAATACATTTAAATACCGAAACCTCTTCAAAGGACCAGTTAAAACCGGTCACATGGATTGTTGCTCTCCCAGAGCAGCTGGCCCTATGGACAAGCCCAGATAGACAGGAGGCATGGGAGCTGGGCTCCCTGTCCAGTCCCACGTCCCATTAGGTTGAAAACTGTCACCAACCAGTCAACGGCGACTTGTGCGAGCCGGTGGACTGTACTGGACTATATCAACCACACCACTTTATTAATAGTCAAAGCCTTCACTTGACAGCTGGGTGGAACATAGGCTAGAGCTCAGAAAGCTATAAATTCCGGATTTTTACAGTCCCAAGTAGAGGGCTGGCTTAAGGAGAGG
>PVJH01045108.1:0-12574 GCA_004026705.1 Nesogale talazaci
AGTATCGTCTTTCAAAGTATAGCGCCTATGCGTTCATTACTAGTGTGTAGAAATACCATTGATTTGTGGGTGGTGATCTCGTATCCCATGTCCTCACGCATTTGTTCTAGGAGGTTGTTGCTTGTGGGCTTTTTGTAATTTCCATGGTCTTTTGTTTTTTCTTTTTTTTTAAATTAAAAATCATTTTATTAGGGGCTCGTACATCATTTTTCCAATACATAAATAAACATACTGTGACAAGAACCCTCGCACGTCCGCTGCCGTCATCATTCTCCAATCAGCTACCCTTTCCCCCAGCCCCTGGTGTCGGTTCCTCCAACCCGTCCTCTGTTCCCCTGCTTTCCCTCCCCCATCCACCCTCAATACTTTATAAATAATTATTATTCTGTCATATGTTACCCTGCCCGACACCTCCCTCAGCCCACTCCCCCATGCCCGTCCTCCACACAGGTCATATGTAGATCCTTACAGCCAGTTCCGTCTCTATCCCATCTTCTCTCCACCCATGCAGTAGTTCCATTCTAACCACCGGCCCGAGGGGGCTCATCCATCCTGATTTCCCCATATCTCCAGCCCCCCTCTCCACTAGTGTACCTTCTCCAGTCCATCCGGATGTGCAAGGTAGAGTTGGGATCATGATGGTTGGGGGGTAGGGAGACCTCAGGAACTTTTCTCTATAGATAACTGTGCCATATGCAACAGGAACATTTTTAAATTTCTTCTCTTCTGGTTGTTCATGCCTTTTACTTTCTTTTCTCACTGTATAACAGTGACTGGAAATTCCAGTAATGACGAATGGATATTTTTGCCTTGTACCTGTTTTTAGAGGCAAAGCATTCAGGTTTTTTTTTAACTATTAAGTATAATATTAACTGTAGGGGTTTTGTGCATCCTCTTTAACAAGCTCTGTCCATTTTTCTTAAAGTACTTTGCCGTTCTCTTGCCGGTGTGTAAGGGTTATGGTGTCTTCTTGCTAGATTAACCCTTTTGTCACCCCATAATGTTCCTCTTCTCTGGTGATTTCCTCCGCTGTGAAGTCGATCTTACCTGATATCAATAAAGTCACTCCTGAATTTCTTTCATTATTGCTTGTATGTTAACTCTTTACCCCTCTTTCTACTTTCAGTCTACCTATTTTGTTATACTTAGAGTTTCTTGTAGACAGCATTTAATTGAGGTGTGTATAGTACACCAATATCTGCCCTCACTTGAGGTAATTTACAACGACTGGTATGTCAAGGCTTGAGTTTTCCTTTCATTTCTTTATTTTGTCTATCTCTTCTGGGGTTTTTTCCTACCTTCTTGTGGGTTACACAAATAGACATACTTTAGAATTCTGTTTTGAGTAATGTTTGATGAGGAGCTCTAGCAGCAGAGCTGTTAGGTCATGCATTGGGCTGCTAACTGCAGGGTATGTAGTTCTAAACCACCAACCGCTTCTGGAGCGAGAGGTGACGTTTTCCACTTCAATGAAGAGTTACAGTGTCATAAACTCACAGAGGCAGTTCCACCCTTCCTATAAGGTCGCAATGAGGTGGCATCGACTGACTCATTGACAATGAGGGCGAGTGTTTTTGTCTGGGTTGACTAGAGAAACAAATCCAGAGATACTCATGTGTATAAGGAAGAGCTTTATATAAAAGAGCAATTGACTATTGAGAAACATCCCAGTCCAGATCAAGTCCACAAGTCTGATCTTAGCCCATGTATCCGTTACAAATCTATAAATTCCTCTTCAGACTCATGCAACACATGCAATGATTCCAAAGGCAGGAAGATCACAGGCCAGGGGTGGAAAGTCCTGTGGATCCAGTGGCAGTAGAGGCATCTCAGCGCTGGCGTGGGTCTTCACGTGAACCCGTCAGCTCCAGGGCTCTAGCACAACACCATGTGTCTTATCAGCAAGCATGCCTTGCCGGGAGTGAGTCTGTGTCCAGCCTCCAGCGAGCTATTTATCTCCTCAGCACCTCCAAATAAGGTCATCAAACTGCAACCCCCTCAACAGACTAAACTCCACCCGCTCATGCTTTAGTCGAAAGTTGACAACAGATTGTATAACTACCACATATAATGTGTTACAGTGCATACTTTTTAGCCTTTTTGGTGCTTGCTCTGGCAATTACCAGATAGTAGTGTATATACATGCATACATGCATACATATACACATATATAACTATTGCTGCTTTGGTTCCAATTTCTACATGTTCTTAGTCTGAAAGCTCCACTGAAACCGACCCACCTTGGGTCACCCAGTTGGTATTTGCAATACCAGTGACATAGCTGCCAGCAATAACAGCAGCATATAAATACAACAGGAAAAACTGACAGACAAGCAGTGCTTGCTGAAACAACCTTGCTTGCCACAAGCAAGAAGGTCCTGCAGCTCTTGCTGGTGAAAATGAAGGATTTCAGCCTTCCATGTAGATTACAACTCAATGTAAGGAAGACCAAAATCCTCACAGCTGGGTCAGTGGGTAACGTCATGGTAAACGGAGACAAACTCATTGTCCAGGACTCCCTTTTGCTTGGATTCGCAAGCAGTGCTCAGAAGCAGCAGTGAAGAGATTGAATGACATATTGCATTCCACACATCTGCTGCACAAGATCTCTGTAAAGTGCTAGAGAGCAAGATGTTAATGACTTTGAGGATGAAGGTGTTCCTGTCCCAGGAACATGGTATCTTCAAACATCACCTACGTATGTGAAAGTTGGGCGAGGAATAAGGAAGATTGAGGAAGAAAGCATGCATTTCACTTATCACTCATGAGGAATACTGAAAGTTCTGTGGACTGCCAGAAGAACAAAGAGATCTGTCTTGGAAGAAATATAGCCAGAATGTTCCTTGGAGGCAAGGATGGTGAGACTTCACATACTGTGGACATGTGGTCAGAAGGACATCAGACTTGGTGCATTCTGTTGGGTTGACTATAGAAGCAAAACCAGTGGTCCTTGTATGTGTTGTCTATAGAAAGATTTATACCAAGAAATGGCTGACATAGTTATGAAAGTAGTTAAGTCCCATCTGATTCCAGTCAGGCTTCTCCCGACATGTGGAAGCTGACGAATAGGAAGAAGGATGATGAAGCAGGGACAGCGGGGGCTCAGGCCAGTGGATAGAGAAATCTGACATCAGTCAACCTGATGCTTCCATCATCAGTATTCTATTGACAGCTCTGAGACCAGGTGACACCATAGGAGATCAAGGAACCAGATGCAAGACGCAGGTCCAGCAGAAGGCAAAGAGTCCCAAGAGCATTCGACTCTGTTCCGATCTCTCTCTCTCTGACAAAAAGCCTTCTGACCCAAGAAGGTGTCATCAGGCTATGATGCAATTGATAGATTAGGCTCCGCCTCTACTGTTACCCAGGAGTATCTAGTTCACACAGTCCCCAATCATCACTCTAGGTCAGTGAAAGAGGAAGACCCTCAAGGGGATGGATGGACTCAGTGGCTGCCACCATGCGTTCAAACCTAACAAGTGACTGTGGTGAGGTTGGTGCAGGACCAGGCAGCATTCCGTTCAGTTGTTCGTGGGGCTGTTCTGAGTTGGATCTCTTTCCTTGGCACTGCACCAATGACAAGAGGATGGTGTCACTGTGATTTGTAACTGACTCGACAGCAGCTGACCCCTCGGCCATCTGGTAGGAGTTTCCCACAGCAGAGTTGAAGAGCCAAAGCATTGACACCCTGCCTGGAACTGTGTTCTCCTATCCTTCCTGGTCCTCCTGCATGTCTTCTCATTCCTGTCAGTTTCCATAACTGTCCGTGGTCCTTCTTCTAGGCTAGGTCTTGACAATACATTAAAAAAAAATAAACCATCTTAATCGGCAGCTCTTTTAACAATCCATACATCAATCGTATCACGTTCTTCATATCCCTTCATGTCTTGATTTCCCCTTCTTTACTGAAGGGTATTTTCTCTGGGTGGCAGGCCATGCTGGACAGCAAGATGTTCTAGAGAATGTATTTTCCAAATCTGAGTCTGGTTTTCTGTTCCCCCTTTGTGAATTAATCCACAGGCCTCCTCAAAAGATGTTGTCAGGCAGCTGTGTCAACAGAGTCATTCCAGTTCATCTCGCGACTCAAAGAAACTCCTGGATGTAACATGTTCCAGCTTGTCTGTGACTCAGGAGGAGGCAGATGAGGTAAGTGCTGTCAGAGATGCTCCCGGAGCCCTGAGCCCTCTTCCCCTGTTCACCTCGGCCATTGCCGGGTCCAAGGATGACACGGCAAACTGAGAGTCAACTGCTGTTTGGAATCCGAGGGAATTAAGACCAATTGTCTTGCCGTGTGGGTGGGAGTAGCCCTGGGCTCGGGGCATCCAGGCCTGCCTGCCGATTGATTACCTGGACAGGCTTTAGGAAGACAAGCAGCTCGTGACTTCCTCTCCTCTCCCCACCTGCGAATCCGTTGTCAGCTGGGTAGCTTAGGGCAGAGTTTTGGGGGGACCTTTGGGCAGCTTCCTTGCCTCAGCCTGAAGGAGATGAGGGAGGGCAGAAGTCTTCCTTTCGTGCTCTCTGGGGTGTGGGGAAGAGGGGTAGGGCTTTCATACAGAGTCCCTCCCTCCCTCCTCACCCCTCACCCCTTTGACCCATGTGAAATCCCCACCTGCTGCATTGGCCTCCTCTTGGCTGGGGCCAGGAGCAGAGTGAGGCGCCTCCTGTGAAGGTAGGGTGCCGTGCGGACAGCCAGAGCGGGCTCACCCGCACCTGGTAGAGCTCACTCAGGGCCTGGAAGGACACGTGGAAGCATGGTGGGTTCTGAGCTGGATGCTAACAGCAGGGTCAGCAGTTCAAACCCACCGGCCGCTCTGGGGAGAAAGGTGAGATTCTGCTCCCATAAAGATGGGCAGCCTCAGAAACCCACGACGCTAGTTCTCTGCCCCCTGGGGTCACTGTGAGTTGGCAGCAACTCTGTGCTAGGGAGTCTGGCTGGGGCCTTGAGGAAAGGAGCCCCATTGGTGTGACAGTGAACTATCCAGAGGCTGCCCCTGGAGTGGAGGGTCAAAGCCGCCCAGCATCTCCGCAGGAGAAAACGCACTGATGTTGAATGGAGCCTGGCTCCCTCTGCCCCAGCCTCTCCCGGGAACCCCTGGTGGAGTCGAACTGCTGACCTTGTGGTTAGCAGCCCAGCGTGGAACCACTGCACCACCCGCGCTCCATGGGCGGCAGAAAGGCCTGGCGATCTGTTTCTGTGGATGACAGCCAGGAACATCCAGTGGGGCAGGACACTGCCACCGGGGGCTGCTGGGGCTCCCAATGGGCCAAAGAGTCCCTGGCAACACAAAGAAACCATGCAGCCCTCAACTCCGCATGCCCACGAGAGGGGAAAGGGGCAGGCGGGTCCCAGGGGGCCCCTGCACGCCTCAGTGGGGCCTGGCCCACGTCCTTGCACCTCAGCATCCTATCCGTGCACGGCCAGCAAGCTCCCGAGGCATCAGAGAGGCCCCCCAACATCAGGAGGGTCTCTGGAGGCCCCGAGGGGCAGTCACGCAGTCTCTCTCTCTCTCTCTCTCTCTCTCTCTCTCTCTCTCTCTCTCTCTCTCTCTTTCACACACACACACACACACACACACACACACGATGGCCGGCGTCACATGTGCACCATGGTCACTTAGAAGGCCGGAGGGTGGGCTGCTTTCGGGAGGGCAGCACCAGGCACTGCTCTTTCACCACCCTGACTTCACATCCAGACCCAGAGGGCCTCACCACTCACCACAGGGGCCCACACCCAAAGAGGCCCGCAGCTAGGGGGCCCCACCGGCATCTGGGCGAGCTCTCAGTCAGATGGACCTGGCTCAGGCCTGAGGCCAGGAACCAGTGCAGCGGCCCCTGCTGACATGGTGGGCTACCAGGCCCCTCTACCAGGAAAGAGCCCTAGAAAGATGGGAACGTCTGACTTTGTTGGAAGGACACCCTTTTCCCACGAGCTGAGGGTGGCCAGTGGCTTCCCCAGCAGCTACCTGCCGTCTCCCATGGGGATGCAGGGTGAAGCCAGCACGTGGGATGTCAACAGCGTTGGCCACCAGGCCTTGGGTCTCACCTGACACTGTTGAGTGGCTGTGGCAGCTGGAGGCTTAGAGCCCCGACCCCTGACCGCTGCCCCCTGCCCCCTGCCATGCCACTCCTCACCAGCAGGGCGGCCCTGTGTGCCCCGCAGCTCCTCCAGGCTCTGCACCAGCTCACGAGACTGGTCGTCTTCCGGGACCTGTCCTCTGCCCCTGAAATTCTGGCTCTCTTTCCGGAGAATTTCCACCCGAACCTCAAAAACCTGCTGACGAAAATCATCCTGGAGCACATGTAAGTGCTGGTTTCCTGCATGTCCCTTCCCTTGAATGTCCACCCGCTCCTTCTTCCCTGGTAGTCCCTGTGGAGCAGGATGGGATCTTTACCGGCTCAAGCTCCCCTCTGGCTCCTGGCTGGACTTTTGGCTGCTCCCTGGCACCAGGAAAGGAGGACAGTGAGCCCAGTCTCTGGGGGGGGTCACTGCCGACATAGCATGGAGGATGGTGGTGACTGTACTGGTTCCTGGGGCCAAGAAACCTGCCCAAATACCCCAGTCCTTTGGTATGGCACCCCCATCCCACCTCCACACGCTGAGCCGGTGGTCATGTTGGAACACCTCGGGGTGGGTTCTGCTTCGGGGGGAGGGGCTGCAGGTCTGAAGGTCACAGGAGGAGCCAGGCTCTTGTTCTAGCCCTCGCCTGAGTTAGAAGGGTCAATTCCCATCAGTCCTCTTTGTTTCTCCCCTCTCACAAGCAGATCGACGTGGAGAACCCAAGCCCAGGCAAATCAGAGTGAGTACCCAGCGGCCCGCCTGCCCCCAGCCCTCCCTCACAGTCTGCCTGCCTGGGGGCCAGTTGTTGACCCTTCTCCTTCTAACCCTAAACCACCCGCCGGCAGTGGGGGAGGTGTTGTGGGATTTTGTAGGGGGGGTTTCATTCTATGTTTTCACGTTTTAATTCTTCTGGTTATAAACTTAATATAACACATGCATACTACTGACAAAATACAGAAATAAGCAAAGCTGAAAGTGAAGTCCTTAGCGTTATATTTCATCTAGGGAAAAAAAGTTCCATGAAGTTCCTTTAAAGGTTGAGTCACAGTACGTGTTTAACACTTCACCTTGAGCAGTCCCTGTGCTGCATACTGTACCTGGAAGGCCCGTTTCTCCTTCCCACAGCCCTGTACTTTATAGGTGAGGAAACTCAGGTTCGGTAAGTGGTAGAACTTACATTTAAACCAGGTCTATTTATCGCTAGGTAGCTCTTGCCGACACAATGTCTTTCCCAAAACTCCGGTCCTGAGCTCACCGATGCTACCTGGGGGCCTTTCCCATTTTGTCCCAAAGGAGACAGACAGTTTGGTGGGGGTGGGGTTGATGAAGACCAACTTGCGTGCTGCTCTGATCCTGTCAGGAGCGCGGGGCCGTGGAGCCACGCCGTGGGGTCCCGGCGGGCATGTCTGTAGCGGGAGCCTTGCTGGGCAGACTGAGAGGAGTGCCCGAGTGGTGACCCCCACGGGCCGAGCCTGAGCCGGCTTTTCTCCGCAGTCTCCTTGCCACGCTTGGTGGACCTGGACTGGCGAGTGGACATCAAGACGTCCGCCGACAGCGTCAGTCGCATGGCGGAGCCCACCTGCCTGCTGCAGTTGAAGGTACGCGGGCTGCGATCCTGCAGCTAGGGAGGCGGAGGGGCTTGCTCGGCACCGCCGCAGACCGTGAAAGCCCCCACCCAACCCCTTGGGCTCTTGAACTCCCGACATCATAAGCTTATTTGGTCTGCCACCCCCCCCCACCCCCCCCACTTTCAGAAACATTCTACTCAACACCCCCCAGCAGTTAAAAATGTTATCCTGTAGCCAGAATAGGAGCCCTGATGGTATAGTGCGTGGGGCTGTCCATTTCAAGGTCAGCAGGCGGAAACCCCCAGGCGCACTGCAGGAGGAAGCCCGGGCTCTCCACTCCACTATAGGGTTACAGTCTGGGAAATAAAGGGGCGGTTCTCCTCTGTCCTGCTCTCGCTCCGAGGTGGAATTCACTTAATTGCAGTCAGGGCTTTTTGGTACTGAAGCCTATGATCCAGGATAAAGTGTAGCTATCTGTGTTTACAGCCCTCCCGGGTTGTCCCAGTGCCCCCCAGAAGGGATACAGTCCATTTTGGAAAACGCTGCCTTAAATGATAATCCAGGAAGCACCCCCACGAATACCTGCACTGGTCCTCCCCAACTTAGGATGGGGTTCCATCCCAACAACCTCGCCTTAAATGAGCTCTGATGTAAGGCAAAGGCTTTGTTAATTTTATAGCAGTCCTACTAATGACTGCTTTCACTTAAACTGTATTAGTTATAAGTTAATTCTAACTAAATAGAAATTGAGTTTTATCAATTATAAGAACTACCTGTTATCATTATCTTTATAAACCCATTTAAAAGTGAATGAGAATAACAGATCACATGCTAACCATTATTTGTAAAGTTGGTGACAGTACGATGTCCAAAACCACAGCAGGGGGCTGCCAGTGTGATTGTTCACCCTGAAGACGGTCTGCGTCAGGGACCACCTGTATTCCTTTCTGTACTATAAGGGTGCTAGTGTGTTCATGGGTTGTGGGCACAATAAAATATGTATACGAATTGAGGTTTTAAAAGAATGAGATAAAATGAAGAATATATTTTTACACAGTTTGCAGATAACTAGTAGTACCATATTCTCCCCCCCCTCCCCCCAGGGAAGTTTTGCTCTAGCAGTAAGGCAGGTAATTCAGGTTTAAAATGGCCCTCCTGATGATTCCAGTGTACTTTACCTAACTTCTTGTCACAAAATAGATGTACTGTCCATACACCTACTCTTCCCGTCCCTGACATTTTTGCATTTACAACAATAGTAAAAACAAGACCCAGAATTTTGCGTATTAATGATGGACAGCTGAACCCCTGAGGCAAGGCCAGAGCATGGTGGCTGTGAGAGCCCAGGTCATGCGCCAGCTTGACGGAGCCATGACTCCAGAGGTTTGGAGGTTAGGTAACGACGTCATTCGTCCTCCTCCACTCGGTGAGCTGATGTGATCATGCTCCACTTTCACGTAGCAACTGGCTCTCCGTCGCCTGGCTTTAAAGTATGAATGTCTTCCCACTCGAAAAGACTTGGGGGTTGGGAGTCAGAGGTTAGAGAGGGGCCCAGCTTGACCTCTGAAGCACCGGTCTAAAGCACTCAGTGCAGTGAGGCTTCCTCGCCCCCCACTATCGTGACCCCAGCGCTGCCTCTCACTTTGGACTAGACCGGAGCATGTGCACAGGTACAGATAAGAACTAAGAGCTCACCACATATGGGATGCAGGAACAGGAATGAGAGGAGCGATACCAGGAGGGTCGGGGGAAGGTGGGGAAAGGAGAGGAGGAAGGGGAACCAATGGCGATGACTGACTCACAACCACACCTCTACCCCTCCAGGGGGGTGAACAACAGAAACTGCCCACAGGGGAAGAGAGACAGTGGTTGGTGTAAGATACGAAAATAACAATAATTTATAATTTATCAAGGGGTCACAAGGGTGGGAGTGGCCAAGGAGGGGGAAAGGGAGCCGATATCAAGGACTCAATAGAAAGTAAATGTCTAGAAAATGATGGCAACATATGAGCAAATATGCTTGATACAGTTGACATATAGGTTGTTATAAGAGCTGTAAGAGCCCCCAGTAAAATGATCTTTAAATAAAATAAAGCACTCCATGCAGACAGACACTGATCCCGGCCTCTGCGACTGCCTTCCGCAACCCCCCCCACTCCCACCCCCCACTGCCCAACACCACGAAGCTCAAAAGCTCAGCGGCTGGGAGTCCCTGCGACTGTCTGTAAGATGCCTTTCTTACAGAGAGGGGCAGAGGCAGGCTAGCTCATCCGGCCAACGCTCACTCACTTGACCTCCCACCTTCTCCTCCTAGATCCAGGGTGATCCCGGTCTATGCAGGGACAAGCCCCCCGCCTCAGCTGTCACCATGGAGCTGAGCAAAGAAATGCTGGACACAATGTTAGACGGGCTGGGCCGCATCCGAGACCAGTTGTCCGCTGTGGCCAACAAGTGACCCTGACCGCCAGGCCCCAGCGGCCCATCCACAGTGGCCATCGTCGCACCCAGAGCCGGGCGAGCTGGGCAGCAGGGATGGGACTGTGGCAGCACTGTCAGGCTGCTCGTGGTTCCCCTGGCCCGGCTTCCTCTTCTCTCTCCAGAACCGGTGAGCAGAAGCCTCCCCTGCTACGTGGCCATGAGAGGCTGGTCTGGAAAGTCAGGCCCGGAGGGCGGCGCTGAGAAGCAGCTCCCTGCTAACCCCTCTCCTTAGTTGAGCTCCTGTTCTGGCCAACACGGAGTGTCTGTCGTGGTGCCCCGCCCCCCTGCCGGCTGCTCCTGGCCAGCCCCACAAGCCATGCCTACCTTTCTCCCTCTCTCCCTCCTTCCCTCCAGTAAACTCAGAAGTGCTCCCCTGACCCCCAGGCCACTTCACTGCTGGAGGTCTGCCATGGGCCCTACCCTCCCTGGAACCGTGGGAGCCCTCCTTAAGTTAAGACAGCCACCCCACTCCCTGTGATGAAGTTGGAGTCACTGGTAATAAACGACATTTCTAGAATGTCCACGTGTCTGCTCTCAACTTGTAACTTCTGGTCTCAGCACGAGGTCTTGCCTCAAGCCAAGACTGCGTCTCACTCAGGAAGGTGATCCCAGCCACCAAGTCTCCCTCCCTCCACCATCACCACCAGGCCCCCCGGAGGGAGCTGGAACCAGGCCAGGAAGCACAGCCACATCGCGGAAGCTGGGGTGACAGCATGCGCCTGTAGCAGAGCTGTGTTGGAGCGCCTCACTTGTCTGCTGCTGCTGCTGCCACCTACAAGCCTCGAGTGCTGACTGTAACAAACACAAGGGCCTGTCCTCTCTCCACTGGGTCTGATCCTGGGGTACAGGCTTGAAGGGAAGGCTCTCTCTCCATCAGTGCTGGGGAGAGGCCCTTGTGCCTTCATCATCTGGCTCCTGGGAGATCTCCGGTGGCTTGGCCTCCACCGACCCCACTTCGCCTTTCTTCATCCATCCTTGTCTGTTTGCATAAAGATTGGCTTAACACACACCATACACTCAGCTCGCTTCGTCATGACAAAGACAGCCCACACCCAAGAGGAGGGTCCCCACAGGGGGAGAAGTTAGGACTGGCCAGGCATATCTGGGGTGGGGTTGGGACCATGAGTCATTTCCTTACAGTTTAAACTTTCATCAAAGGCGACCATCTCTGCCCCATGCCTAGGCCACCTCTGGGCCGAGCCTTGCCCCCTTCAGTCTCCTGGTTCACCGCTGGGGACTGACCCGCACAGTCTGCTCTCTGTGCCCTGAGGCCGCCTCTCTGCTGACGGGTGTGGGTGGAGGAGCCAGGGCAGGAACTCAGGGTGAGCCCGGGGGCCGGGTGGGTGCCAGCTCTACATTGCAGTCAGGGATTGGTCCCCAAAGCCCCCGTGTGTCCCTTTGAAGGCTGAAATGGAGCGGGGAGGAGTTAATCATAGGACCTGCTTGCTGTGTGTGGCATTTGTTAAGATTCAACAATACCATGGATTTTAGCACTTGGCAACATCGTACAAAGGGCTCCGTGATGTTGGCTTTGAAGAGGAGTCGGAAGGAAACAAGAAAGTGTCCTGCACGCCTCATCTCTGCAGTGCGGGGTTGGGTGGGAGCGATTGTTCTTTTTCTCCCTTTGAAGGCGAGGCAGCCAGCTCATTGGGGTGAACCGCCTGCTGGTATCCGGCCTCATTAGGGCCTGGACCCAGATTCCGCTCGCTTTCCTCACGCCACCCAGGAGTCTGTGGAGGACCAGCAGTGATGTCTGGGCCATTTGGAAAAGCTGACCCTGAGGGAGACGGGAGATATCTGGCCTGTGCCCAATCCTGAAGCTGGGGGAGTCTAAAAACATGCCCCATTCAGCTTTGCCTCCATCTCCTGAAAGCTGAGCTGCCTTCTTTGCAAAACGGTGCCTCTTGACCCTGTGGCGGACAGCCACAGTGAGACTGAGGGAAGCAGCAGCTTGTTCTGTAGGAAACAGACATTCATTTTTTAACAGACAGCAGCAAGACTTCCTGTCCCCCAGGAGACCACCCATTACTTCCAGGAAGAGAAGTGCTCGTCTGAACTCTCCTGCCTACAGACAGAGACCTCCACACAGCTGTTCCTGTGCCCTCCCGTGGACACCCGGGAGAAACCCACCTGCAGCAGGATGCCCCGACAGATGGTCCTGAGAGGGGGGCCCCGGCTGCTTAACGTACAGTGAACCTTGACATGCCACCAGCCAAGGTTGGCTACCTTTCTCCTCCCTTGTTCACTTGGAGATTTTTTTTCCCATGGTAAGGGAAGCCCACCTGTAGACAACTGGACATCCCCTCACAGAAGGGTCACAAACAAGGGAGACACAAGTCAGCCAGGATGCTGTGTAGCCACGATGAAACACATAACTTTCCTCAAGTGCTTTAATCTCCTTCCCTCCCACCCCCACCCAGCACCACCACTATTATGACCTCAGCTCTATCTTATTGGCTACACCAGAGCA
>PVJH01045109.1:0-12312 GCA_004026705.1 Nesogale talazaci
GTGAACACTAAGAGCGAATGACTGATGAGCAACCAGGGAAGGCTTTATTTAAGGCAGAAGGGGAGCAGAAAGGAGGAACAGAACTAAGGGGGGCAGAGTCAGGGCCCCGAAATGGCAATGGAGAGGATGCAGAGGATGGTGAAGAGACAGCGTGGGTGTGACAACTGGGTCGATGACACTGCAGCCAGAGGAGGAAAGAGGTCATGAAAGCTTCCCAAAGGACTTCAAAGAGGGGGGGGGACCCCAACACAACTTTAAAAAGAAATGATTGTTGCACCATCGCCTCACCTGTGAGTAAAATGATGTCTCCAGGGAGCACTGTCAGGGCCCAAAATGCTGCAGTCCGCCACAGAGAAACCTTCTTCTTAATTTCCGATTGATCGATAACTGTGATTGTTGCCAAAGGTACTTTAGAGCCAGAATTTGGTCCAGATTTTATGCTTATTTCTTTCACATGACACAGAGATATTACCATGACTAAGCAATGATATTTTTGGCCTTTACAATCACAATCTTTAATTAATGCTATTTTTTTAACACGCTCGCAGTGAGACACACTCCTCTGGTCCAGTGCTACAGGAAGATCTCTTGTGTTAGAAAGAAACCTCGTTTTCTTAGATACTTGGAGGACTTTAGATGAAGCTTGAGAATGGCCTGGTAAATCTTCAGGTGCCCGACTTCTTTTAATAGAACTTTTATGAAAAGTATTGAGTTGGGAGCACAGTATTCCTGAATTATACGACTCAATACAGATCTCACTTGGTGGCAGTTTTTCTTCAGAACTGAAAAGTCCTTGCGATCTTATAATTTCTTCAAGATCTGTATTAGGGTTTATGGCATCATGGCTACTGTTTTTTTCAAGGCAAACCGGGCTAAAAAGTTCAAGTGAACCTGCTTCATTTTGTCCACTCTCACCTTCTGTAAAATTATCACCAGGCCAAACCAAATTATTTTTGGTTACTCCTATTTCCTCATGACTTGCTTTTGGTCCAATCTCTGAGTTTCTGGCCATTTTACTTAGAGAATTCTGTCCTTTCCACTTCCTCTGAGCTAAAAAGGCCACCTGACTGGAGGTCAATATACTGAGAAATTCTGTTTCAGTAGATAAGTTAAGATCTGAATCCTTCACAACTACTTCTTTAGAACGTGGCTTATCAGCCATCTTAGAGAAATCCAGACACTGATTTTGCACTCCATGAGGTGTTGACACATGTGTTGATTCTAAAGTTTCTGATCCTATGTTAATTTGTTTGGTAGTATCCCTTAAATCTAATGTACGGTTATGATCTAATTGGAGGGTTGCCCTTTCTAAGTTTGGAGTACAGATATTTGACAGATCTTCATGCTGTTCAACTGTAATATTACTTTCAACAATAAGTCTATGGTTCTTTCCTTCTCCAGTTAAATGCTGAATTCTGCTCCGAAGTCCACCTACTTGAACACTGGAGTCCACGACTTCATTCATCCCTGAGGGCGAACACTTCTCGGAATTGATATTCTGTGTCTCAGAAACACAACTTACTAAATCAGTTTTCAAATGAACAGATCTTGCCCTAGAATTCAATGGACAGTGACTATTAAGACCTAGAGAGCCACTGCTGTTAAGGTTTTTCTTCTTGCATTCTTCATCCTTCACCTGTATAGAATGTTGACTGTACAAAAAAAGCTGCATTTCCCTCCAGGGATTGGCAGTGGACATGGAAGAAGCTGGTTCTTGCGACACTGTCAACTTCAGTGGGTGAGTTGGAGCACCCCAAAAAAGGTGGACTTGAGATCCTCCAGTCATGGTTCCTGATAAAAGTTTAAAATTTACATGAATACTTTGTCAAAATGTATATATTTACATTAATAATGTACCAAAAGCAAGTCTATAAAATACAAATAAAAATTCAATCAATAGAAAATATTTATCTTGGTAAATCCATTTAGCTATAAAATTCACACATGCCCAGGTAGTCATAAAGAGAAAGTAAATTTTCAAAATTATTCACAAAATATCTTCATTTAAAGACTCTCTTTAAGGAAAATAAAGCTAAGTATTAAAAAAAACTACGTATACTAAGCTTCAATGAGTAAATAAGCTTTTACAATGTTAATTTCTTATGCTATGTAAACTTAGTCTATTTAAATAACAAGTGAGCAAAGAAAGAGAAAGAAACTGTATTATAAGCCATCTGTTTTTATGACTGCATGGGTTCTCTCAGTTTTTGAGGGGTCTCCTTCCTTCAACATAGGGGCCCTGCAGCCCCAATGGGCAAGTGCGTGGCTTCAACCCAAAGGGTGGACAATTAGGAATGCACCAGTTACTTCAGAGGAGGAAAAGTGGTGGTTGTTTCCATCAGGATTACAGCCTGGGGAGCCCTCTGGGGCAGTTACAGTCTTTCCTGTACGTTTGCTAGTCTCCTGCATCTTTCACCATTTTGTCCATCTAATAGTTCAGGATTGCAACTTGAAGGTTCAAGTTTTTCTTCAGTTTTTCTATTTCGAGAAATACCAAGTGTGGTCTCTTTAACTCCTCTGGATTTAAGAGCAAATTTCAAAACAAGGCCAGGGTAGAATAGGGAAAAGAACATCAATTGGTCATCCGCTAGTTAGTTGAAAGTGAAGCTAAAGAAAATTAAAATGTACCCCAGAAATATGAATTGGTTATATCCCATCTGAAGGAGCACAGACCAGATGAGTTGCAGGATGACATCATAGATGGAAAAACCCAAAATGTCATTAAAAAGACATCAATGAAAGAAAATACTGAAATAGATGCCAGAAGAGACCCTGAAACATATTCTTGAACACGGAGCTAAGGCAAATGGGAGAACAGTGAAGTAAAGAAGTGAACAGGGCTGAGCCCCGGTGGCGTAGTGGTTGTGCGCGGGACTGCGGCCCACTGGGACGGAGGTTCAATTCCAGCAGTGGGGCTGGGCCTCCTACTCCCACCGCCGGAGGGCAGTGATGCCCCCCAAAAAAGAAGTGAACAGATTATTTCAAGGGACAGAAAGAGAAGTAAAGTAATAAAATGAAATGTGCAAAAGAATTAGAATTAAACAAACAATAAGGAAGTACATGCTTGGCATTTCTCAAAATAGAAAAGCTGAAGGAAAAGCTCAAGCTTCACCATGCAATACTGAAAGATTATATGGACAAAATGTTGAAAAATGCAGGCAGCATCAAAAGAAAATGGACAGAACGAACAGAATTACTATACCAAAAATATTGGTTAGTGTTCAGTGATTTCAGGAGGTAGTTGATGATCAAGAACCATGATTTTGAAGCAAGGAGTCCAAACTGCACTGAAGGCCCTGGTGAAAAACAAGGATCCAGGAATTGATGAAGAACAATGAGAAGTTTCAGCAAATGGCTGAAACGCTGGAAGCGCTCAATCCTCCATGTTAAGAAATTGGGAAGACTGGAAGGGATTTGTATTTGTGCCCATTCTAAAGAAAAGTGATTCACCAGAATGCAGAAGTTATCAATCAATATGATTACCATCTCACGCAAGTAAAAATCTGCTGAAGATAATTCAATAATTGGCTGCAACAGCACATAGCCAGGGTACTGTAAACGGACGTGGGACAAGAGTGTCACTGCTGATGTAAGATGGATTTGGGCTCAAAGTAGAAAGTACCAAGATGATGTGTCCTTAACTGTGCAAATTTATTCATCTGTGTGGAGCTTAACAAACTAAGGATTAAGATGGTGAAGAATGGGAATACCAAAAACATTTCACTGTGCTCGTGTGGAACCAGTACGTCTAATAAGAGGCAGTGGTTCAAAGTGAACAAGGAGAAGCAAGGTGGTTTAACATCAGGAACGATGTTAACAGGGTTGCACCCCTCTGCAATAGTGCTTCCAGATGCACACTGAGTAAATAATTAGAGAAACTGGACTTTTTGATGACTGTGGTGTCTGGATTGGAGGAAGACTCATTAATTAACAACTTGCACTCTGTAGATGAGACAACTTTGCTTATTAAGAGTGCAGAGTAGGGCTGAGTCCCAGTGGCGAAAGTGGTTGAGTGCTGGACTGCAGCCCGCGGGCTTGGTGGTTCAAATCCAGCAGCGGCTCTCAGGAGCAGCACTGGGTAGCGCCCACAACCACCAGAGGCAGTGATGTCCCCCCTTAAAAAAAGTGCAGAGTATTTGAAGCACTTACTAATGAAGATCAAAGACTAAGCTTTCAGGATGGACTATATCTCAACAAGACAGATGAAATAAGAATTGATATGTGCATTTAAATTATTGTGTTAATGAAGAATATTAAATATGCAAATTTGTTACTTTGAAGACTACTGTACATCTGACTCAAATCATGTTTATTTTCAATCTCCTCATATGCTTGTGAAAGTTGAATCCTGAAAAAGGATTATCATGGAAGAATTGATGATCTGGATTTATGGTGCTGGCAAAGAATACTGAAAGTACCTTGAGCTGTCAAAAGAACAAACAAATCTTTCCTGGAGAAGTACAACCAGAATATTTGTTAGAAGCACAGCTAGTGGGGTGCTGGCTCACATACGCTAGACATGTTACCAAGAGAGACCAGTCCCTAGAAAAGGACACCCTTGGTAAAGCATGGGGTCAGAGAGAAAGAGGAGAACCTCAGAAGATGGACTGACAGAGTGGCTAAATAATCAGTTCAAACACAACGATTATGAGGATGGGGCAAGACCATGCACAGTTTCATTCTGTAGTACAGAGGTTTGCTATGAATGGGGACTGTTTTGATGGCACATAACAAGAGGCAGTGCTTTGTTCTGCTGTGCAGCTATGAGTTGGAACTGATTAGATGGCATCTGATAACATCAATATGGTAAATACTATCATCTATATAGCCCTGCAAGTACAAATATTAACTGAAAATTTGCAAGTGGTTATATAGATAGATACGTATGCTGTATAGATAGGTGGAAGAACATAAGATAGTACATGTGGTTGCGAGTGTTTGTACACACACACATATATACTGAATGTATATATATATACTGAATATATATATATATATATGAATACCAAAACATTTCACTGTGCTTGTGTGGAACCAGTACATCTATTAAGAGGCAGTGGTTCAAACTGAACAAGGAGAGGCAATGTGGTTTAACACAATTTTGAGGCACAAATTTGGAAGTTTTCAAGTTATATCAAAACATCTTGTGGGACTGAGTTACTGAGCTTAATGGTTCAGAACCATAGTCTTGGGGGGCATCTAGGGCAAATGGCATAACAGTTCACAAAGATAACATTCTACAGCCTAGTGAAAGTGATCATATAAGAAAAATTAATCCACAGAATTGATAACCCACAAGAACCACAGCCTTGAAGAAGGTGACTATTATCCCAACGACGTGCCCTTGACAACCACTGGACTTTGGTTCAAATCTCCTGCTTCCAAGGTTGTCCAATAACGGACAAACTAAGACAAGTATATACTTGCTATTTTTATAATTTCTTTGTTTTTCGAAACATATCTTAGTTCGATAGGCATAGTTTTGCCTTAGTGAATGACGATTATAAAGACTTTTGCCTTGTGTCTCTTTTTTTGTGTGTGTGTCTCTTTTTCTCAAGCAGTATTTAGTCATCTTTTTAATTTTTATAAGTGAATATTCCATGTACTTTAGTCTAAAAAGCTTTTCTATGTATGCACCTTCTCCCTTTCTACTTAGCACTTTAAATTCTATACTATTGGCTAGATTGATTATTCTACTATTAAGAAATACCATGTGCTCCTTGCAGGTTATCTCACTTACTTCTTGAGAGGCTGATAATGCTGCCTCTATAGACCACGGTGAAGAAAGTAGATGGTGCTCAGCTGTAAGAAAGAATAGCACCTGAGGTCTTAAAAGCTTATCTTAAAACAAGCTGACATCTAAGTGAGGTGTCAGCTAAATTCCATGGATGCACATCAAGCAGCCTGTGTGATCCAAGAATAGAAAATAAGAAAATTCAAAACCAGAGGAGGGAATTGTATTAGCCCTTAAATTCTGAATACCCTGTTTGCAGAAGGCTATATTTCACAGTAAAAGCCCAAAATTCATTTGCATAGTCCACATGTGAACTAAATCTCCACTGAACACCCTTGGGCCATTGATGTGATATGTGACTCGTTTTGTCCTCAGAGTGCACTGGGAAATGGATTGCTGCAGACATAGTTAGCTTAAAACATAACATTTTAACATTTGTTTTCCCTCTTGACCAATTTTTACCTTTTTCATGTCTGGATTATTTTCTACTTCCTTTTGGATTGAAGTTTATCTGTGTTTTATTTTGATGTGGCTGATTCTTTTGGGGAGGGGCGGGGGGTTGATTTTGCTCATATGAAATCCAGGACAGTAAATGATGGAGCTAGTAACGTGTGTCGGGCTGTGGCCGAGGAGGTTGAGGAGCAATGGGGAGCTAATGGCAATGGATATAAGAATGACGAAAATGAACAAAATTTGATTGTGGTGATAACTGTGCAACTCTTTTAAATATATTTAAACCCTGAAATTGTATTCAAAAGGGGATGGGGGAGGGATGGGAGTGGACCACAGCATCCTCTTAGCCTTAGGCCAGAAGAACTACATGATGCAATTACCACCACCAGCTGCTATGACCAGATTTCTGAGAGAATACGAGAAAAAGTAGAATAAAAGTAAACTTTAAAAAAAAATGGATTTACTAGTCTGATGGATACTGGAGACATCGGGAGTACTGACTTTTAAATCTGAAAGGGAAGGCGCTCCAAAAGAAAAGACTCTGCAACCCTGTCCTCCATTGTCCCATGAAGCGATCAGCCCCACTGCCGAGGAAGGTGGTTCTTGGAACCAGTGGCTCTCGGAGACCAAGTGGGCAACGCTGGCTGAGCGGCAAAGATGGGATGGCAAAGGAGGGCACAGAAACTGGAGCGATGGAGAGTGGGGGGAAGTTAGCCTCAAGTGAGGAGACTTCGGGGAGGGGGAGTAGGAACCAATGGCACAAAACCCTTCTTGAAGTGGGAATTAACTTTTGTTGCTGTTGAGTTTTGTTTGGGCTTTTTTCTTGTGAATTGGATGATAGTTTACGGATCAGTTTTCCCTCAAAAACCCACACACCTGGAGCTAAGCCCCGGTGGCTTACTGGTTGTGCGCGGGACTGCGGCCCACTGGGTTGGAGGTTCAAATCCAGCAGCAAGGCTGGGTCTCCTACTCCCACCACCAGAGGGCAGTGATGCCCCAAAAACAAAAACAAAAAATCCACACACCTTTATTTTGTGTCACTTATTCCACCCCCTCCCTGTGCTTCCTACCTTAGTCCTCCTCTGTTCCTAACCTGTCTGAACTCTGACCTTAGACAACCCTGCCCTTTTGTTCTCAGATGGTTGAATAAACACTACCTCCCTAGTGTTTATTGTTCCCATATAGGCCTGTCTAATATTTGGCTGAAAATTGAGCCATGAGGGGGAGTTCACGTCCAGACCTGAAGAGTAACTTAGGGGGGCATAGTCTCAGGGGTTCTATCAGTGTCTACTCAACCAATAAGCCAAGTGTTTTTTTGATTTGCAGGTTTTTTAGAACACCCACAGATGTTCCAGAGGTCCACGAGTCCACTGTACTAATAGTTCCCATATGTTGTCAATTTTCGTCTCTCTTCGGAGAGACCAATAGTTACACGTTAGATAGCTTCTCACAAAAGCCTTTAAGATTCCAACAGAACACTGTCTTTGGGGACTGTGTTATGCCAATTTACCTGCGGCAGGAAAATAATTTGCTATGTAAACTTTCACCTGAAATATATTGTTTTTTAAAAAGACACTAATAATGAAAACTGAGAGAGGATAAAAAGTGGCATTCAAACTTTGCAAGTACAGACTTAGAAAACAGAACTTTATCTTAAGTCAAGCCACTACCTTGTTATAGGTAAAAATAGTCATGATATATAACTTTTTTTAATTACTGTGGCATCTGACATACATATTTTAAATGAGTATGTTTCTTGGTGAACTGGCCATAAAGAAAAATACTAGTGGACTTAGTAAAAGATTTTCAATCAGCATGCATTCCACAGACCTGTCCCGAGCACTGCAGGCCTGGCAGTGCAGTGGGCCATTCGTGGGGCCACTAAGTGCAGGGTCAGCAGGGAGAACCACCAGCCACCCCACAGGGGAGAGAAGAAGCTGTGTCCTTCCATAAAGATGCACAACCTTAAAAACCCAAGGACAGGTCTCTATGAATCAGAACTGACTAGCTGGTTTGTTATGTTTTATTCCTACAATAGCCTCGGTGGAGCTGACAGGTAAACATGGAACTGCTAATTGCAGCATCGATGGTTCAAAGCCACTACCCTCCATACGGGAGGCAGTGAAGGCCTGCTGTAACCGTCTGCAGTCTCAGAAACCCCATATACGATCACTATGAATCGGAATGGATTCCATGGCAGTTGGTGTGAATGTGACTATTCTTAGAATACACTGAAAACTTTTTTACTGTGCTATGTAGACAAAAAGACATGGAAACTATGAGCTAATAATATTGCAAGGTTATTGTTATTTTTTAATGTGATGATGTACTGAGGTTTTGTCTCATTGCTATATGGATTCCCATCCAGCTCTCAACTGGGGTGCCCATGTAGAGGCCATCGGGGAGCTGAGGCTGAACCTACCACCCAACTGACCCCAAAGAATTCACTACATTTATAGGACTTTTTTCATACGTTGTTATGCAATCTGCATCCATCTGGACAACTAATGGCATGACCCTCCTCTTTGACATCTGTTCTCAATCCTAAAATCACCTTCATGAAGATGAGGTCATATCGGCTTTTTCAGAAGGAGGCTGGAGATACTGGTCTGAGGATACACCTGATCTGAGCAGCCTGAGCAGCATCTCCAGTTTTGGGGTTCCACAGAAAGAATTATCTCTGCGGAATAATGGGGGTGGGTGAGGGTTAGATGAAGTGAAACTGGCCATGCACTCATCCTTATTAAAGCAAGATGAATTTGAAATAGTTTATAATACAAGTGTCCTTTTAAGACATATTGTTACCCACTGGCTGGGGGAAGATAGAGATAATCTGTCAATAATCAACATTCTGTGTTAAGAGAACAGTAAGTTGGTATGCCACTCTGAACAAAAACTTGGCCGTAAATAGAAAAGCTGAGGGTGTACACTATGGACCTACATATAGCATTCCATTATAAGATCTGGAAGCAAAGATGGCTGCTGACAATGTAATCATAGTTAAAATGATGACATGGTACAATGTTGAAAGCTTATAGTAAAAGGTTACAAAGTTTATTAAAAGAAAAAAGCTGTAGGAATTTCTGATATCAAGTTTTGATCTACTGAAATTTATTGGCCTAAGCATCACTATAATTATAACAATCACACAGCCTACCTTCATGTAATTCTCATGGGAAGAGTAATTTGCATAAGAAATAACTCATAAAGAAATAAAGAGTCCTGGTAGCACTGCGGGTTAGGTCTTTGGCAATTCCAGCATGATGACATGGAATGGGGAGCCAGTGGAGGGGTCTGAGGGCTGGCCCCAATCCCAACCACGTGGACAGCTGCCCTATTCCCGGAAGAATTTACTTTAGAGGACAGCATTGAAGCTGCAGCTCAGGGAGAGGGACGTGTCTGACCATGTCTGCACACGGGAGCAAATGATGGGGGAAGACGAGAGTGGAGCACATCCTGACCCCCAAGCCTTGAGGACGACCTCCCCACTAAGAACCAAATGGCTGGCTCTCCTATGAGACACGCCGTCCCTCACTGACCCATGGGGACAGCACTGCTTGCTACGCAGTGCCGGGATGGCACACCAAGGCCAAACACTAAGAGCAGCTGGGCGAGCAGAACATGGAGGTCCCGATGAAGTGCCAAGAATACACTTTGGGGCCAAGGTGTGGCACCCCCTCAACCAGAGGACACTCCTAGAGGTCAACAAACAGACCTTGAACTATTTACTGGTCTTCTTTATTATTATTTTAAAAGTATTTTTACTTATTTATATATTTTTCTGGATATTGTTTTCTTGTTGTTTTGTTTTGTAGCTTCATCTTGCTATGTCTTGGTTTTTTGTGCATATTATTATCTCTGTGGGTCTATCTAGATAAGACAGACTGAATGAAAAGTCTGGAGGGGAAAACAATGGGGCTGATGGTTCCAGGGGGACATAGGAGAAGGGGGGCTGGGGGGGAGGGGGTGGTGTTGACCAATCCAGGGAAAGGGAGCAAGTGATCCAAAGTCAGTGGCAGGGAGGGAGTGAGAGGTAGGGGTTTGATCAAGGGCAATGTAACCGAGGTGAATTACTGAGACCCAAATGAAGGCTGAGCATGATGGTGGGACAAGAGGAAAGTAAAAGGAAATAGAGGAAAGAAAAAGGAGGCAAAGGACATTTACAGAGGTCTAAATACTGGCATGTACATGGGTAAATATATTTATATATGATGATGGGGAAATTAAATCTATGCACATATATTTACAGGGTTCGTACTAGGGCAGAAAATGGACATTGGACCCCCACTCAAGTACTTTCTCAATGTAAGAACAGTTTGTTCCACTAAACTGGCATTCCATGATGCTCACCTTCCTGACACAATCCTGAGACAAATGTGTGCATAAGCAAAAGTGGTGAAGAATGGTGCCCAGCTGTCAAAAGATATAGTGTCTGGGTTCTTAAAGGCTTGAAGGTAAACAAACAGTCATCTAGCTCAGAAACAACAAAGCCCACATGGAGGATGCACACCAACCTGTACGTGACCATGAGGTGACGAACTGATTGGATAGCAATCATCAAAGAAGTAAAATTGTATCATTGTAAATGAGGGGGGTCCAAAGTCCATCTCCAGGTAATGGGACAACCATCCCTTTACAGAAGGGTCATGGGGAAGAGACAAGCCAGTCAGGGTGGACTGTAGCAATGATGAAACATACAACTTTCCTCTAGTTCTTCAATGCTTCCTCCCCCACCCCCACCCCACCCCCACTATTATGATCCCAATTCTACCTTACAAATCCGGCTAGACCAGAGATCTATCTACACTGGTACAGATAGGAAGCGGAGACAGAAGGAATCCAGGACAGATGATCGCTTCAGGACCAGTGGTGAGAGTGGTGATACCTGGAGGGGAGGTGGGGCAGAAACGGGGAGCTGATTATAAGGACCTACATATAACCTCCTCCCTGGGGGACGGACAACAGGGAAGTGGGTGAAGGGAGATGTCGGACAGTGTAAGATATGATAAAATAATAATAATTTATCAAAGGTTCAAGAGGGAGGAGACAGCGGGGAGAGAGGGGTAAAAAATGAGAAGCTGATACCAAGGACTTAAGTAGAAAGCAAATGGTTTGAGAATGATGAGAGAAACAAAGGTACAAAAGTGCTTGATATAAAGGATGTATGCATGGATTGTGATGAGTTGTATGAGCCCCCAATAAAATTATTAAAAGAAAAAAAAAGATTGGCATTTCACACTCACCAGCTGCTGAGCAGAAGAAAGATAAGGCTGTCTGCTTCTGTAAAGAGTCACAGTCCTGAAACCCATAGAGAAGTGCTAGGACTGGGAATTAACTAGACAGCAGCGGGTCGAAAGCAATCAACAGCTCCTCGTCAGCGGAGTAAAACTCAACACTTCACTGAAGGCCTAACGGGCACCGACTTAATTCATGCTATTACAAAGTTTGCCACTAGGGGCACCCAGAGTGCACATCAAAAATTCAAATTCAAATTATCAATCAAAACTACTAGAGGTAGAATAAATATACTATCCTAACATGTAGGCACGAAGGCTTGGGCATATGTAAATCATATGCACAATAACCACAGTAACTATATCCTTCTCTCAGAGCTATGATTCCTTTGCAACAGCTTCTGCCCTTTGACCTCAGGTAAAAAATGAAAAAGCAAACACCTTCTATGTTGCCTCTATATGGCACCGACCCCAATCATTTCACTGTGATAGTCATCTGTGTGGAAATTAATGGTCTTCAAATAGTCAGATCCAAGGGTCAGTTTTCAATCTTGATCTTATTGACATATCCACACTGAATACATGACTCTCAAATTTCAGATTTGTATTTCCAGCCTCACTGTATTTGACAGAACCATAGTACATTAAAAACTTCTAACGCACTATGAGTTACAATTGATTCAATAGCACACGAGTTTTGCTGTTGCTACAGTTTTGGTTAAGGAACATACAATCCAATTTCAAAGACAATTGACAAATAATTACAAAATAGATCATGAGTTACTACTTAATATAAGATTAAAAACCGAGATGTCCCTAAAAAGAGAAGCTGGGGACAAATAAACCAACCAGGCGGTTGGAGAGTGTCTGTCCATTATCTGCTTTTTATAT
>PVJH01045110.1:0-12587 GCA_004026705.1 Nesogale talazaci
CACACACACACACACACACACACACACACACACACCATCATCTACACTTTCAGTAGTGCCACCTAAGGAGCAGCGCTGGGTAGTTCCCATGACCACCAGAGGGCAGTGATGCCCCCCCCCCAAAAAAAATTGTGGCAGTCATGTACTCTGGTACCAATTTGATTATGAGTGTAGGGGTGGAGATACCCTGTCAATCTGGAGATACCCAATGAGACCTCTGTGTGAGCATGGCTTTCTCTGAGAATTCTGGGAAATCTCACAATATTTCCCCCATGAAAGAGAGAGACTATTGACTCAGTAGCTTGGAGATGCTCTACTGACAAGACACAAAACTCAGTCCCTTGGAATGCTCAACTGACAAGACAACATGGTAGTATGCTGATAGATGCTGAGTTCTGGAACCTGGAGGAGCTGGAGGAGAAGCTGCATGGGCTTGCCCTGATGGAGCCAGATCTCTGGGGACAGAGAAGCCACATGGAGACTCCTGCCAGAGCTGAGATACTTGGGATGGCATGGGGAGACCCCTGCCAGCACTGAGATATTTCTACCACCACTGGATACACAAGACTCTGCACCTATTTGCTTGTGATTGTCCTGGTGTCATTTCATATGCATATTTGTGAATTTGTTAGTCTACCTGGACTAACACAAAATCAAATGAAATACAAGTAAAAATCTACAAATAATTCAGGAAGTCATAAAAGAAAAAATAACAAGATAAGTGGAAAATTATAAGCCACACAAAAATTGAAAATCAGAAGATTAAGGCTAATATTTTAGGCATAGAAAATACATTGGAAAGGCAAAAGGGTAAAATTGAATCGATGAAAGATAAAATTAACAAAAGACAAATCCGTCAATAATAATCTGAGGAGCAATCAAAAGAAAGAACAACAAAGACAAACAAAATGAGGAAAATGAAAAAATAATATAGAACACTATTGAGAAGACTAGCTTATAGATGTCAGAAAGCCCAGGCCTAGAAGAGATTGAAAGAAAATGTACTGAGAAAATTGTTGAGGATTTATGAGAAAGAACCTTTCCTAATGCCATCAGAGATGAGAAGATATTCATGGCACTCAATGAACTCCAAACAGTATAGATCCCAAAAGATTAAGCTAAATGACAGTATCACCCAGTATCAACACCAATATTAAAACACACACACACAGCACATATACCACTGCCATTGAATTGATTCTAATTCACAGTGAAACTAAAGGGCATAGTAGAACTGCTCCTTGGGGCTTCTGAGACAGTAAATATTTTTTAAAATTTTATTTTTTTTTATTTCATAATCCTAACCCTAATCCTTGAAGCAGTAAATCTTTGTAGAAGAATGTTCTTTCTTCCTTGGAGTGGCTGGCAGATTTGAATCACTGACAAAGTCCAGTGCTTCACTCTATGAGTCACCAGGGCTCCTTAACCTTAGATATAAAACCACCCAACCCAATTCCATTGAGTGCTTCCAACTCAAGCAATCCTGTATCATGTTGCCAATGCTGTGCTTTTCTCATGGGAATAGACATCTTCATCTCTCTCCCAAAGAACAGCTGGAGGCTTTGAACTACTGATGAAGCTCATAGTATCCCAATCATTAAACCACAGCTCCACCAGGCTCTTTGGGAAGTTTAGGGGCCCCAAGACATGGCATAAATACATGATAAATCATATCTGAAAATGACCAGGTACAAGAAGACAAGCTTCACTAAAAATATATTTATGTAGCTAACAAACACATGAAAAATGGAAATCAACCATAAGAAAGCATCTCACGCCCACATTAAAAGCAAAGTACAAAACCCAGAAAACAGCAAATGCTGGTGGAAAATTACAAACACTCATACACTGCTGATGGTACTGTGAAATGATACAACCCCTTTGGAAAATGGAATAGGCCTTCTTTTAAAAATCAGAAACAGAAAAACCATATGATCAAGCAATCCCACTAATAGGTATATGTTCCAGAGAACATATAACATGAATAGATATATTCACACCCATGCATAATGCAGCATTATCCACTGTAGCAAAAAGATGGAAACAACACAAGTGTCCATCAACAGATGAACGAATAAACAAATGTGGTGCATAGACACAACAGAATACAACCCAACATTAAAGAACAAAATGCTGCGAAATATCTCATTTCATGAATGAATCTATGCAGAGTGAAATTGGTGAATGACAAAACGACAAATATTGTATGAGGTCACTATGTTAAAAAGTCAAGGAGAGGTGTTCATAGGAATATTGGAAGTATTGGGTTTATGTTAACGGAGGAGGAGCAACTCAGAGAAGAATGGTAAGAATGGTTGCACATTTTGAAGAATCCATTAAGTTAGGCATGGAGACACCTGAATAGAGAACACAGGAGAAATGAAGAGGAATGGAGAGTGAGGGGAGTGCATCCTTGGCCCACCAAACCCCAAGGCTGATTCCTGCTCAATGTACACAATGCACAGAGAGGACCATAGTTCCAGTCCCATCACAAGACACATCCCTTTCTGAACCATAGCACTATGGGACACAACATTGGAAACAGTGCAGGAATTGTGCCCAGTCTGACCCCACCACCTTGGGGTGAAAAACTAGGAGCATGAAGCAGAGCAGCAAGAGAAGCAAAGTGAGGAAAACCCTGGGGATTACCAAAAATAGACTTTGGAGACAGAGTGGGCTACCCCATCAGACTTCACTGGAAAACCCTCTAAAGGTCAACAAACAGATCTTGAACTATTTATAGGCCTTTCCATTTTTGTCAGTGACTTTCTTTTGGTTGTTATTTTGTTTTTGTGTTTTTTTTTGTTGTTGTTACTGTTTTGTTAGTTTTGACTTACTCTGTTGTTTTGTTTGACTTTGCTTGATTTTCGCACTTATTAATGTCTCTGCATGTCTATCTAGATAAGACAGGCAGTATAAACAATTCAGAGATGAAAAGAATGGAACTGAAAAAAAAATGGAACTGATGGTTCCAGAAGAAAAGCATACCCAATGTGAATGGCGGTGGTGGGGGTGAGAGTGGAGTGGAGACCCAAAGCCCATCTGTAGAAAATTAGACATCCCCTCACAGAAGGGTCACAAGGAAGATATGAGCCAGTCAGGGTGTAATATGACATCGATGAAACATACAACTTTCCTTTAATTCTGTAATGCTTCCTTACCCCCACTATCATGACCTCAATTCTACCTTACAAATCAGATTAGTCCAGAACATGCACACTGCTACAGATAAGAGCCCCAAACACAAGGAATCGAAGATAGATAAACTCCTCAGAGCCAGCAATGAGAATAGAGATACCAGGAGGATAAAGGGAAGGTATGGGGAGAAAGGGAGAATTGATCACAAAGATCAATATGTAATCCCTTCCCAGGGGGATGACCAAAAGAAAAGGGGGTGAAGGAAGACAGAGGACAATGCAAGACATGAAAATAATAATCTATACCTTATCAAAAGCCGTGAGGGAGGGGGAATAGGAGGGAGGGGGAAAATGAGGAGCTGATAACAAGGTTTCAAGTAGAAAGAAAATGCTTTGAAAATGAGGATGACAGCACACATGCAAATGTTCTTGATAGAATGAATGAATGAATGTATGGATTGTGATAAGAAATATAGGAGCCCCCAATAAAAGTATTTAACAAAAAAAACAACAATTGTATGAGCCTCCAAGAAAATGATTTTTTTTTAAATTAGACATGTAGAAATGGTTGGATGGGCATATTTTTGTTGTGTATTGTGGAAGTTACACAATCCATTGTCAATTTGGGACTTGAGAGGATTAAGAGTGAAGGGGTGGAGTCTAGCCTGTCAATCGGATCATAGCCAATCAGGTCTCTGTGTGGACAAGGCCTTTTCCTGAGAATTCTGGGAATTCCTGAATTTCCTCCTTGTAGGCAGGAGAGACCCTCTCTCTTTGTTCACTCTCCTGCAAGCTCTCTACTAACAAGGCACAAGATTCATTCCCTGAGAGATTCAACAGCTAACAAGATACATGGGGCTATGCTGATAACAGTGAGAACTCTGACGTGAAGGAGTCACATGGAGACCCTGCTAGCACTGAAGTGTGTACAACACCACTGGACCCACAAGACTTCCTATTCACTGGCATGTGATCCTCCTGCATTCGGCATCATTTCATGTGTTTTGTGAGTCTGAAGAGGACTTTACAGATTGGTATCAAACATATGGGCTAATATTGGACTTACGGATTTGATCTGCCCTGGGCTGGGATGTTTTCTCAATATTAAATTGCTCTTGTATATAAACCTCTCTCTTACACATGTATGAGTGCCCATGAATTTCTTTCCTAGTCTACCCAGACTAACACATGTACGTTCTCCACAACAGCAACACACAAAAAAAAATGAAATTGAAGGAATAAAAAGAAAAAAAACTTTCTTTGAGGTTACCAAGATTGCAAGGGGAAGGGAGGATAAATCACTGTCTAGCGGGAGATTTTGTTGCTCTGTGCTATTGACTTGCTCTGACTCATAGAAACCTTCTGCTCAACAGAATAAAACATTCCTCAATCCTTGGTCAGCCTCACAATTGTTATGCCTGAATCAATTGTTGCCATCCCAGTGTTTTGGCCCGGGAGAGTCTTCCTCTTTGGGGTTGACATTCTACTTGACCAAGCAAAATGTCTTTCTTCAAGGACTGTTTTCTTCTGATAACATGTCCAACATATGTGTGACAAAATCTTGCCTTCCTTGTTTCTGAGGGGCCTTCTGGTTGTACTTCTTCCAACATAGATTTGTTTGATCTTCAGGAAGTCCACAGTTATTTTCAATATTCTTTGCCAATATTGTAGTTCAAATATGTCAGTTCTTCTGCAATCTTAATTTATTTGTGATCCACCTTTTACTGGGATCTGAAGCAGTTTAAGGTAAAGAAGTACTAACGTGGGCGAAGGGAAAGGCAATAACAATGAGGGGTAATCAGTATAAAATGAACAAAGCAAAGGAAAACACTGAGATAAGCAAGAGGTAATGAAAACGAAGGCAAATACTATCACATATACAGCCCTGTAAAAACAGCAACCATAATCCACGAGTTGATACATAGACAGTGTGTGAAGAGATGTGGTGTGGTGAGGAAAATGGTACCATGTGCATTAATATATATATATATGTCATAAATGTGTGTGTGTTTGAAAGGGATATATATGTACTACAAATATGCTCATGAATGTAGTCCAGCCTTTGTTTGCTTGTTGTTTGTAGGTTAGGAGGAAAGAGAACATTTAGGAAACAGCTTACTCCCATAGTCCCCATGAACAGATCCAACTATGTCAAAACTACCCTTAACTTAAATTGACTACCCAGCTACTTCCTAATCACAACAAAACATAAATAAATCAGATTATGAACCAACAATGTAGCTGACTAAATTGAGAGTTCCACACTCCTCCAGAATTAGTAAATTTCCATTGCTTAAACACACACACACACACACACATGCATGCACGCACTCACACGCGCAATCACAATGTCTTAATTTTGATTTGGTACAAATTCTGATTCTTGAATATAGGAATCTCTGGTAGATCTTCTGCTGACATAGACCAGAAACCCATTTGATCAGTGTGTGATTGCTGGCTGGTAAAGTTAGGAAGAAATCTCGCTGGGTGACTCCCTATGCAGAAGGAAGTTAAGAAGTCTAAGAGAGGGTTCCAAGTTCCAGGAGGAAGGAAAGTGATGGAGAGAAGGGATTGTATGAGAACACGTCCTGCTGTGCCTGGTGATTTGTTGGGCATCTCAGTGTTTGTTCTGTGACAAGTTGGACTTTGGTACAAGGTCAGCTCCTGAATCTTGATTATGCTTTTTTTCCCCCTTGAGCCAAGAGACATTGATCTGTACATCTAGTTTACCTTGTTTTCTTAGCCATTTGTGACACAGTACAACAGTTCCCATCGAAAAAAGTGTCATGTAAATAAATTACAACTTAGGACGTATACATTAAATAATTTTACAAATGAACTTTAAAAATGAAGGAATAAAAAATGCCAGGCCTTGCTTGTAGAGCAATAGTGATTATTCTGATCATGTTGTCATGTGTAATGAAGCACAGGGCCATCATTAATCAAAAGAACCAATCAGATAACTAATTTAGGCAATATTCTTTACCACAGGACATGTCGGTCAGTAAAAATGCATTAAAATAGCCAACGATCAATAGCAGACACCAGGGACAGTGTTTACAAACCGGTCTTAAACTTTAGGGTATTAAATTCTCAGTCATATTGGGTATCTGTTTGGTAAAGATAAAGAAAACTTCAGAGAAATAGAAGTTTTCGTTGCTGCTTTTAGTGAATAGTGTGGTTATAATGTATACTGTAATAAATGTTCCGAATGCTGGATTAGTCTGTGATGGATGGCAAAAGTGTCCCCAGTTCCCTTCAGAAGTGTTTTCCTGGTTTACAAAAAAGGACAATGGAATGAGCAGGGATTGACAAATTGGGCCGAAAATGGCACTGGGAGGTAGGCAGGTCCCGGATACTTAAGGACAATTTATGTGTTGAGCAACTGCAGTTTGATCACAGGGATCAGACTTAGCAAACAGCATGTGGTGGGCACTATATTTGTGCCCCTCCTGCTGCCCTGCCTTTGGCATGGCCATTCTCTTCCCCCTTGCCAGAAGCTTGAGTTCAGTTATTTTTAACAAGGAAAATTCCCGCTCATACTTTCAATCACACAAAGTACTTCTTTTGAAGTCCAACATAGCATGATCCATTTTCTTTCCTACAAAAGTAAATTCATTTTTTAAAAAATCTTGCCAATGTTGGTTCTACAACACTAAGGTAGTTGTTAAAGGAAATGTTCCTCTTTCTTTTGATTATTAGAGGCTGGGTGTGATGATCACATAATGGAACGAGGGCAAAAGGAACCATTATTCTATGGCTGGCACTGGCTATAAATGGATTTCACAACATCATAATATGGGGCTAAACACTAGCAGAGAGTTCCACATGCTTCCTAGAGACTTCAGGTCAAAATCCCTTTAGCATGTGAGGCAAAGGAAAGCATGCCTGCCAGAGGAAAAGCTGCTGGCATGTTTCTTTCCCATGAGTCTTAGCATTAGTTGGCAAGAGCTGATAACTGATTGACCACACACTTTCCTACAAGAAAACAACTTTTCAGAAAGGTGTGCTTTATTCCTTATCTATCCAGGATCTACTTTGTGCCATTGTTATTGTTGTCAGGTCCTTTGAGTGGGTCATAGTAACCCTAACTCCATACAGTACCTGGTCCTGGGACATTTTCACAGTCATATATTTGAGCTTATTCTTTTTATTTTGTTATTTATCATTATTATTGATATTTTATGGTGGAGCTCTTACAAATATTATTGACAATCCATCATTTAATTTTATTAAGCACACTTGTACATATGTTGCCATCAAAATTTTCAAAACATTTTCTTTCCCTTTCAACCCCTGGTATCCTCTTTTTATCCCTCTCTCCCCCATCCTCCCACCTTCATGAATCCTTAATTAATTATATGTTATTATTTTTATTTCATGTCTTACACTGTCATTGTCTTCCTTCACCTACATATCTTTTATTTGTTCCCCTCAGGGGGTGGGGGACTATATATCCAACTATATGATGAGGCTTCCCTTTTGCCCCCCCCCCCCCATTATATTGCTACTCTGAGTACTATTCCTGAGAGTTTTATCTATCCTGAATTTCATGTGTCCAGAGCTCTTATCAAAGTACATACTCTGGTCTAGCCAGATTTGTAAGGTAGAACTAGGTCATGGTAGTCGGGAGGAGGAAGCATTCAGGAACTAGAGGAATGATGTGTGTTTCATTGATACTATACTATACTCTGGTTGAATTGTTCTTTCCTTGTGACCCTTCTGTCAGGGGATGTCCAATTGTCTTCTGTTGGGTTTTGGGTCACTACTCCAACCCTTCTTTTTGCATCAATATAATTGTTTCTTTGAGATCTTTGATACCTGCTACCTGATCCTGTCTATACCTCATAATCATGTAGGTTGGTGTGCTTCCTCCATGTGGGCTTATTTGCTTCCCTGATAGATGGCTGTTTGTTTAACTTCAAGCCTTTGATCCCAGATGCTTTACCTTTTGATAGCCAGGCACCATCTGATGTCCTCAACACATTTGCTTATGCACCTATTTTGTCTTAGGTAAGTGTGTTGGAAAGGTGAGTATCAAAGGTTATTAGAACAAAATGCTCTTGTAGTTAGGGAGACCTTGAGTAGAGGCTCCAAATCTGTTATCTTAATACTTAAGATATAAATATATGTACATTGGCCTCTATACTTTTGTTATAAATTAATATATTTACCTGTATACATACTTATAGCTATACCTCTATAATAGTTTTTGCACCCTAGTTCTTTCCTCTATTTCCTTTCACCCTCCTCCTATCCCACAATCATGCTCACCTTCAATGTGACCCTCAGTTATTCCTCCTGGATACATTGTACTTGATCAAACCTCACTAGGCATTGTATACCCTCCTCACGATCAATTTTAGATCTCTTGTTGTTCCCTTATCTCTGAGTTTATTGTCTTCCTGCTCCTCCTTCCCTCCACCTCCTCTTCCATGTCCCCCGGGTGCTGCAATCCAGTTGTTTTCTCCTCGGGATTCTTTGTCCTGCCTATCTTATATAAATAGACATAGAATGCAAGAAAAACAAAAACAATAGATAGTTCGAGTCTATCTGCTGACCCTTATGAGTATTTTCCAATCAGGGCTGATGAAGTGCCAAGCCCTGTTACCTGAGTCAGGAGTCTATTTTCAGTATTCCTTGGAGACTTTGTTGCTGTGCTCCCCTTGCTGCCCTGTTGCACTCCCATCATGTTTTGCCCCACTGTGCATGGTGCAAACCAGACACACTTTCCACACAGTGTCTCCAGGACTGTCCCCTGTAACACTATGGGTCAGTGAAAGAATGTCATGTCTTGTGATGGAACCAGCCCTATGGTCCTCTTGGTGCATTGGCTGTTCCGGGCTTGGTGGGCCATGATGAGCTCTCTCTCTCTCTCTCTCTCTCTCTCTCTCTCTCTCTCTCTCTCTTTCTTCTTCTTCTTCTTCTTCTTCTTCTTCTTCTTCTTCTTCTTCTTCTTCTTCTTCTCCTTCTTCTTCTTCTTCCTGGTTTGCAACCATGTGGTCTGAATGAACTCACCACTCTCCTCAGGGCTTTATCTTCAGTGCTGTTCTCTGATTTGCATTATTCTGGGGAGGGGGTCAATATAGCTTGGCTTGTGCCCGCCTCCTTGGTATAGTTAATATTCTTCACTGTCATTCTAATGCATTGATTCTTCTTTTGCATGAATGCAGGTGAATTCAAAATACCATGGCTTGGGGTCAGACACTTTAGATTTCTTAGCTTTTTAAAGAGAGAAAGTCTTAGACTTTAAAGAGATATTTTTGGAGTGGATTTTCCCAAAGTATGTCTTTGTATTTCCTGACTGCTGCTTCCACGGGTGCAGACCTTGGGTCCAAGTAAAATGAAATCCTTGACAATGCCAATCATTTCTCCATTTAATGTGATGTTTCTTATTGGCAAGGTGTTGGCTTTTTGTGTTACCTTTATGCTGAGATGCAATCCATACAATCCATGAACATTGTAGTCTTTCATCTTTGGAATTAAATGGTTCAAATTCTCTTTGCAGTAAGTGAGCAAAGTTGTGTCATCTGCAATAACAGTTAAGAAGACTTTGTCCAAGCTCAGATTATTTATTCAGCATACAGATTGAGGATATAGTGAAATGGTATAGCCTGGTTCTCTACTTTCTTGATATAAAACCATAGAGTTTTTTCTGTTCTGTTTGAACAACTGTCTTTTGACCTGTGTACAGGTTTTCACATAAGTACAATTAAGTGCTCTGGCATCCCCATTTTTCTAATGTCATCCATTATTTGTTATGACCCACAAAATCAGATGTCCTTTAATAGTCAGTGAAACTCTGATAAACATATTTTTGTATCCTCTTTTAGCTGATATCAGCACTGAATTCCTCATTCCTCTTTTGAATCATCTTGAATTTTTCGCAGTTCTTCATCACTGTATTGCAGTAGTGGTTTTGAAGATTCTTTACCGAAGTCTTACTTGTGTATGATATAATTTCTGCATGTCTTAGATCATCTTAAATATATACTTAAGTGTAGCACATTTCTATATGTGCATGTAAATGTATAAGATGCATTTTAAAAGGTTTGCAAAGGTATACGCTATGCTGATAATGGTGCATAAATTTGAGAAAAGTACAGGATGAGGTGGTCAGAAAGTACATATGTTTTATCTCTATTATCTTAAATATTTTAAATGTGTTATGTGTTCTGAAATTAAACACTAAAAGAATACAATTAACTATCTGCACAACCTAAGGCTTATCTCTCTCTACAAAGAGACTTGTCACTCTCTACAAGGTTGGTTTCAATCAGTTCATCAGCTAACATAAATTTCATCTATGTGAAGTTGTCTCTGGACTGCTATATCAGCTCTTCTCTGAGCTCCATGTGTACCTTAAACTATCTATTTATCTCTTCTTTTGCTCAACTATCTCATAATTAGTATCACAAATATTTTATAGCCAATCTGATCACTTGATTTTCTGTGTTAGTCTGGGTAAGCTAGGGAAACAAATCCATAGAAACTCATGTATAAGAGAGAGTTTTATATGAAGAGTAGGTGCACATCAAGAAACCATCCCAAACTCGTGCTGCCCAAGCCCACAAGTCCAACAATAGCACATATGCCTGATACCAACCCACAAAGCCTCCTGCCTTTAACAAAACACACGCAATGATGCAGGATAACTGAATCGATGAATGTGTAAGCATTTCAGCACTTGCAGAGGTCTCCAAATGGCTGCTCCAGTACCCAGAGCTGCATCAGGGCACGTCGATGTGGCTTGTCCTCAGGGATGTCTTGAAGGAAGCAAGCTTTGCCAACTGAAGCAGGAAACTGGCTAAAGTAGTTGCACCCTGGTCCGACCACTAGAAAGCAAGAGATCCGAAAACTAGAAAGGTAGAGGCTCACAATTAACCCCACATGTGTCTATTGGCCACATTTTCCTTCAAACCCAATTCCTTATTTACTTTCTCCATCTTGGCAAGTGAGTTTACCTCATGTGTGTCAAGTTGAAAACCTTGAGTCCTATCTTCTTATACTTCATACTTAGGCTATTTAATTTATATTCATAAATTTTATCTTGATTCCATATCATCTCCTTCCCCAGTTCCTACTGGCCCACTGCACATCTCTGCCTGCTCGATTTCTCTGCTTCCAATCTACAGTACTCACCCAGCCATTAGAGTGCTCATGGCAGACCACTCACCTGCCGCACACAGACAAGGCTATGCATGCTCCCCTGTTGCATTCCCTAGCTTCATACTCCCTCAAGATTGTAGTTGAATAGGATCAAGCAAGACTGGAGGCCTGAATGGAGAAATCAGTCCACCCACTTAATTTATAGTCTGTTCTGCATCTTCTGATGGCTCTGAACAACTCCACTAAAAAATATACAGGCTCACATGACTCATGTTCTAGAGCTCTTATTTGGGAATGAAATTCAAAATGAGACAGAACAATACACAACTTTCATTCAAGTTTCTGGATACATTACCTAGGTAATATACTTGATTTTTAAGAATTATAAATTGAATTCTGTTGTCTTAAAAAAATGTTGGTAAGACAATTCCAAAGAAGAAATTAGGATAAAGTTTTGCAAAAGCAACATAACATTTATATAAAACCAAATTGTATGTGAAAAAGTACATTCTATCTGTGTTAGTCTGGGTAGACTAGAGAAACAAATTCATAGAAACTCTTATGTGTATAAGAGAGAGGTTTATATACTAGAGCAATTAAATACTGAGAAAACATTCCAATCTAGTCCAGTTCAAGGTCAAAAGTCTAATTTTTTAAAATTTTATTGGGGGCTCTTACAGCTACTACAACATTCAGTACATCATTTGTATCAAGCACATTTGCACACATGTTGCCACATATATTTCCAAACATTTTCCACTTGAGCCCTTGGTACAAGCTCCCCTTTAAAAAAAAAACAAAACTCCCCTTTCCCCTCCGCCCCTTTTCTTTTAATGAATCATTTTATTGGAGGCCCATACAACTCCCATCACAATCCCTAATAACATCAGTTGTATGCAGGCCACTTTTACACACCCATTGCCATCATCACTCTCAAAACATTCTCCCTCCCTCCAGGCCCCCATTATCAGCTCCCTATATTACCCTTCCTCCCCCCTTCCGCTTGAACCCTTAGTAATTTACATATTACTTTTTTCATCCTGTACACTGTGCAATGTGTCCCAACCCTCACTTCCGTGTTGTCTGTGCCCCAGAGAGGAGGCTACGTGTAGATCCCTGAAGTTGGTTCTCCCTTTCTATTACTCCATCCCTCCACCCTCCTGGTATTACCACTCCTATTACTAGTCTTCATGGATCATCTATCCTAAGTTTCCCATGTTTCCAACTTCACTGTACATCTCCTGGTCTAGCTGGATTTATGTGGTAGAATTGGGGTCATGATAGTGGGTGGGAGGCAGTATGGGAACTAGAGGA
Organism: Nesogale talazaci; assembly: GCA_004026705.1. Taxonomy (NCBI): domain Eukaryota; kingdom Metazoa; phylum Chordata; class Mammalia; order Afrosoricida; family Tenrecidae; genus Nesogale; species Nesogale talazaci. The sequence goes on from PVJH01045110.1 coordinate 12,561, forward strand.
AGGTTGCATATTTCATAGCTCCTACCC
>PVJH01045111.1:0-12602 GCA_004026705.1 Nesogale talazaci
CTACATGTGTGATAAGAATGGGACAATACTAAATACACACATCTACACAGATGAGCACAAGCGAAACTGGGTAAACCTGACTAGACTGGCAGATTATATCAGTGTTCATATCCTGGAGTGAAATTGGTTTGCACCTTTGCAAGATGTTATCACTGGGGGGTGGGGGGGCAGGCACTGTGAAGACTATATAGGATGTGTATTATTCCTTATAACTAAAAATAAATTAACGTATATACTCAAGTATAAGCAGACCTGAATATTAGCCAACACACCTAATTTTACCACAAAATCTGCATTAAAAATGTGCTGAAAAACTTGACTTATACTCAAGTATGTATGGTATTTAAAATTTTAAAGTCTAATGAAAAAATACTTGACAGTATTCCTACCAAGCTCTCAATTACCTACTACCCCCAATGACAGAATGGCGACTTTCCAAAAGCTGTCTTCTTCCAGTTTCTCTACACCCCACCTTCGATAACACTGGTTTATAAAGAAAGGGTTTTAGTTGGGCAGAAAGTGAAATGTCTTGAGGTTGTAGTAGACACAATAAAATATATTAATATTTTTTAAAAGTCTATCTTAAAAGGTACTTAAAAACTTGAGATCATCATGACATAAACAATTATTTATAACCTAAGTCAAACTGCTTCCTTTCATACTTTGAAGTATTAAAAAAAAAGTCACATAGAATTAAATTACAAAGATCACACAAGTGTTTATGCAGCTGGTCTACTTTAAAATCTAGGAACTTTAAACCTACAATTCTAATAGGCTTACTGGTGACACCCCAATCCTTTGAAAAATAAATGAAATACCATAAATCATCTGACAGTTCTTAAGCTTAGATTTTTATCATCACCGAGACTCTCTGAAAAGTAAAAGCAGTATGAAAGGATAGAAACTCATTTTGTGCCATATAAAACTTAAGGTAGAAAAGAACCCATATTATTAAATGTCATTTAAAATCCTACCTCCAATACTTAGGATCAAATTGGCAAACTATTCTTGGTCATTCCTGTGAGAATTCATACAAGTTGAGTAGTTTTTCTTACAAAATACCGCAGAACTCTAGTGCTTCCTGTGATAAATGAAGCAATAAGGCTTTGGAATTGCGATTGTGTACAGTTAAGTACTTCCTATCAGCAAATCCACTGTCATCGTGCTGTTTTGCTAGCCCTATGAATGTACTATTGGGCATTCAAAGGAATGTTTAAACACCTACAAAGAATAAAGGGCTGGATGAAGTCCTTTTCATTTAAAACTAAAAATGTACTGCCCACGTTAGAGCAACAGAGTTCAAGCTTTATTTCCTGGCAAGTTCATTTAATTAAAAAAAATATGCACAAAATTTGCGGGAAAGGTTGAGATACAGCCACCATCAATACCCGAACAGATCTTCAGATCTGTATCAGTAGAGCATTGAGATCTAAGGGGTAGCTTGAGAGTTTTGATAAGAGTTGTTTCAAGAAAGTAAATTTTGGTTGCTTCTCGGCCTTATGGCTAAGATCAAGTTTAGAAAGTAAGTTTTGAGAGACAGTCTCCGGGGCCTGGTTATAAGGTAAATTCAATGAGTGGTCACTGGTCAGCTGAACTGACATTTCAATTCATGTAAATGTATTTCAGAAGTCAACTGAACCCACCTGAGGGGAGGAGGTCATCGCTGTAGCCGGGCCAGCTGTCGGGCCCATTATACTGAGATTCATTCTAGGGGTCAGAAATATTACCTTTGTCTTTTAGGATGGTTTCATTTATCTTTCACATAACGGAAAATCCATAAGCCCCCCTCCTTTCTTGAAACAATGCTGGCACAAATTCGGAGAAATGGCTGCAGAAGATTTAGATTATGCCTGTTTTTCAAGAGGGTAATTTTAGATTTCAGTCATCCCCGCCCCCCTCCATTTTTAAGATAAAGCTACTAACATGCTACCTTCCAAATATGGGTTAACCAATGCCACCTCTGTGTTTGGACTTCTGCAGGCCTTTGACACAGAGTTGAACACAACGGAAGTTCAGCACGCACGATCAAGGGAAGTCTACCTTTGACAGCTTCCTCCTCACTTTGTTGCCAACAAACCATCTGGAGAGATTAATCTTAAAATGCAAATGTTGTGACTTAAGAAATTGTTATTAAACGAATACACTCTAAAATAAAAATGTTTGACCTTGGTATAAATTAAAAAGAAGAATAATAAGATGAACACCTGTTTCCCCACTAGCCAGTTTAAGGGATGAGAAACTGCAAGTCACTTTGATGCCCTCTTTATGGCCTTTATTTTTAATTGCTTATAATTTTTACTTTTAAAGAGAATGCTTCAAATTATCTCTTCATTAAAAAATTTGATTAACTGGGATATAACATATATAATTTCATAACTCAATCACATTGAGTAGAATTGTACAATGACTACCACGATCAGTTTTCAACCATTCTTTTGATATATGGACTCCTTGACATGGTCTCCCTTTGATCCCATTACCATCACTGAACACCATCCCCCCAAAACCCTTATTTTCCTTGCTGCCCTTATAGATTCATAAATCCTGGGTTTCTTTATCGAAAAATGGGAAAACATATAACACAACTTCAAAAGGGTGTCCTTCAATGGCATAACACCTCTGAGATACACCCCTGGATGAACATTCAAAAGTCAAACAATGCAATAAAAACCCAAAACACAGAACATTTTTGGAAACCAGATCAAGTTCTGTCTGCCTCATAGTGGGGAATCTAGTGACAAAGTTTTAACTGTTCCAGTCAGATTTATGCCTGTGATTTTCTATACTCATCTCTCTTAATGACCACTATCCTCCCATCCCTGAGTTTTAGATAGGGAGAGTTACCTGGAAGCTTATTTTCTATGTAGTTCTTCAATTGAGTCTTGGAGTCCCACTCTCATCCAGCGCCTTCTGCACTCTGGATATCTCACCATTTTGGCTCTGATACAAATCCCTCCTTCGAATTCAAACTATATGGATTCCAATCCTTCAGTGACTGATGATAGCATGCTTCTTCCATCTAGCCTTACTTGACACCTCACTTCAATGGTTGTTTGTTTGGAGGCAAGTCTTCAAAACCCCAGATGTGATTTTATCGGATAAAATCAGTGCCGGACATTTATGGCCGGTCTTAGTCCCATCCTCCACCTCATGCTGCTTCTTCAACTATCCTGAACGTTCCTCCTCAATTTCTTTTATAACATTTCCTTTGTAATGTATCCCCTATTTCATTTCGCAAGATATCAGGTAGTATTCTACCTTGAAATCACATCAGAAGCATTCTTATGCCAAGTGGCTTCATCAGTCAACATTCTATCCATGGGATTCATCCATTATAATATGTGCAGCAATACAATCTATGGTTCGAATAGGACACAACCCAGCCTGCTGTTAACAGTAAGCTTAACAGTTCAAATCTACCAGCTACTCCATGGGAAAAAGATGAAGTTTTCTGATTCATAGAGATTTACAGTCTTGGAAACCCAGAGGGGCAATTAGTTGCATTCTGCCTATAACATGGTTATGAGATGGAATTGACTTGATGGCAGTGAGTTTGGTTTTGGAGATGGTGAATATCAGAGTCATTTCCAATTTCTGGAATATTTTCATATATGGTTCTCATTGTCCATTTGCAAGAAGAGTTTCTGTGCCTCAGAGTAGATTTTCTAGGTTGCTTTATCCACATCGTGCTAGTCTGGGTAGACAAGCAAAACAAATCTAGAGTCACTCATATGTGTATAAGAGAGAGGGTATTTGTACTTTAAGAAATAAAGGGTGGGCTGAGCCCCGGTGGTGTAGTGGTTGTGCGTGGGACTGCGGCCCACTGGGACGGAGGTTCAATTCCAGCAGTGGGGCTGGGCCTCCTACTCCCACCACTGGAGAGCAGTGATGCCCCCCCCCCAAAAAAAAAAGAAAAGAAAGGGTATTTGTACATTAAGAAAACATCTCAGTTCAGTCCAGATAAAGTCCATAAGTCTGATATTAGTCCATATGTCCCATACTAAGCTGTAAATGCCTCTTTGGGCTCATGCATTACATGCAATGACACAGAATACAGGAAGATCACAGGCTAGTGGGTGGAAAGTCTTGTGAATCCAGTGGTGGGGCAAACATCTCAGTGTTGGTGTGGGTCTCCATGTGGCTCCTCCATTTCCAGGGCTTTAGCATAGCTCCACATGTCTTGTCCACAGGAAAATAAATCAGAGTGTCTATGTATCTAGCCTCCAGTGAGCTGTTTATCTCTGTGGCGCCTCCAAATGAGGTCATCAAGCTATGACCTGAATGACAGGCTAGATTCTACCCCTTTACAAGTTGACAGGAGATGATATAACAGATTAGGCAAAGACAGTTTATCAGAAAGAGACCAATTGTTTTAGATGGTCAGCCCAGTTTGCACTATTACTAGTAGAGTAAAAACTCCCAGCTATTCCACTTCTTTGCAAACACTTTTGCCAATCTGATAAAAACAAAATCGTATCCTCTTGTGATATTGCTTCCAGCTTTTCTTTTTCACTAAAGCACACATACAAAGCAATGCCCACATCTTAAGTGTACCATTCCAAAGGCTGTACAAATGAACAGGTAGCCCAAACCATTACCATCACCCTAGAGAAAGTTTCCACATAACTGTTCCCTGTTAAATCCTTGTCTCTCCTACCACAAAGAACTATTGATTTGATTTCTTTCTCCTGCACAAATTCTGTGTTCTGTAGAACTCCCTAAAAACGGACAAATCCTATATGTTTTCTTAAATAAAGTTATTTCAGTTAGTATGAAATTCATCCATGCTGTTGCAGGTATCAGTGGTATAACTTTTGTTGGTGAATAATATCCCATTGTATTATCATAACACAGTCTGTTTATTCTCTAGCTGATGGGCCTGGCTGCCTCCAGTTTTCTGCTATCATAATAAAACTACTATAATATGAACAGATAATCCCTGACTTATAGTAGGGTTCTATTCTGATGACTCTGTCATGCTATTCTCAGTTTTAACTATTATTGCCTTCTTTGAACCTCATCTTTATAGACCCCGTCTTTGTCAAATATTACTTACAAATATCTGCAAGTGAGCACCTAAGAATGATAATAAATTATACGCTGCAATACTACACGTAGTACCAAAAAAACACTGAAAAACAGCAGGAGACAAAGCACATGACCCTGAGGGCAGTTCATCATACCTTGACTATGGCGGAAGTTGAGGATAATCTATATTACCTGTACTATGTACTCATTGTACATTTTTTATGGGTATGTTTTGCTTTCTTTTCTCTTGGGTAAGTGTCTAATAATACAATTGTGAGGTTTGGTAAGAAAACTCCACATCTTCCCCCCCCCACCCAAAGTACTTGAACCATTTAACAATTCTGCACAATATATGAGATTTAGTTGAGAAACATCATCCATAGTTGGTATTATTAGCCTCATTTTAGCCATTCTGGTGGATGTGGAGTTGTTGATCTCACTTTAGGTTTTATTTGCATTTCCCTGATATGGGAAGGGCGTATTATGTCAAGGGCATGTTCATTAACCATTTGAGTCTGTTGTGGAGTGCTGTGTTATAAGACATCTTTTCAAATCCATTTGCCCCTCTCCCCTTTGTTTTGATTGTCTTTTTCATGAGGCTACAATGACTACAGGAGACCCAAGAAGAAAAGAAACCTCTGAATTATGGTGGTGCAGATGAATACTGGATATACAGTGGGCTGTCAAAAGGTCAAACATATCCTCCTTCCCAGTGAGGATGAGGAGACTTCATGTCCCATACCTTGGGCATGTTATCAAGAGGAGTCAGTCCTTGGGGAAGGGCACCAGGCTTTTAATTTAAAGAGTAAGGAAGAGGGCATTCAATAAGAATGGAGTGACACAGCAGATGCAATAATATGGGGGCTGACTGTGATGAAGACTCAGGACCAAGAGGTGTTTCCTTGTGCTATACACAGAGTCATTGGGAATCTGAACGGATCCCATGACACCTAACGAGAGTAATGTTTACATCCGTTATCTCTATAGCACTTGACAGACTTTTATTTTTTATGGTTTTCTCTGCTTTCTTTTTTTAAAAATCATTTTATTGGGGGCTCATACAACTCTTAGCACAATACACACATACATCTATTGTATGCAAAGCACATTTGTACCACTGATGCCATCATCATTCTCAAAGCATTTTCTTTTTACTTAAGCCCTTGGTGTTGGCTTTCCTTTTTTCACTCCCTCCCCGCTCCCCCTTCCTCAAGAACACTTGATAACTTATATATTATTATTTTGCCATATCGAACACTGTCCAATGTCTCCCTTCACCCACTTCCCTGTTGTCCATACCCCAGGGAGGTTATATGTAGATCCTTATCATTGGTTTCCCCTTTCTACTCTACCTTCCCTCCATCATCCTGGTGGTACCACTCTCCCCACTGGTCCTGAGTGGTTCATCTCTCCTGGATTCCCATATGTCTGATTCCCATCTGTACCAGTGTATATCCTCTGGTCTCACTGAATTTGTAAGGTAGAATTCAGATCATGATAATGTGATGGAGGGAGCATTTTAGAACTAGAGGAAAGTTGCATATTTTATCATTGCTGCACTGTGCCCTGACTTGCTCGGACAGACTTTTATATTGCACATATTTTCCCCTAGTCTGATTCATCTTGCTATTTTTTAATGGTGTCTTTTGATGAGCGTGACTATTTCAGCTTGATAAAATTACCGCATCAACTTTTTTCCCCTTATGGTACTGCTTCCAGTGTCTGAAGACATCTTTGCCTATCTGGAGCCATGTAGATATTTCACCCATCATTTCTTCTAAAAGATTTATGGTTTTAGCTTGTATGTTTATATGAGCTCAAATAATTTTTTGCTAATTGTGTAAGGGAAAATTTCTCCCCCCAAAAATGGAGATCCAGCACCATTTACTGAAAAATTTCCTTTTCCTTTGTTGCCTTTGTTGGACATTAAATACCTATATAAACAAAATTCTATTATGGCTTTTGACCAGTTACACTGATCTATTTGTTGATCCCATGGCAACACCACAGTCTTGATTAAGCCACTTTATGGATATGTCTGTAGTTTAAGCAGGTTCACTCCTACAGCCATGCTTTGCTGTGTTTTCCAGATTGTTTTGGATGTTCCCATTCCTTTACATTTCCAATGAACTTTTATGAATCAACTTGTTCATATAAAAAAGAAAATCCAGACATCTGCACATTCATGTTCATCAAGGCACCGTTCAAGGCAGCAAGAAACGGGAAACAACCTACCTGCTCATTAGTAGAACAATGGCTAAGGAAGCTTTGGGTCACACACACAGAGGGAAACTGTGCTTTGCTGAAAAAAAAAATGAGGATGAAAACAGGAAGCATGATGTGGCATGACTGGACCTGGAGAACATTATGCTGAGTGAAACGAGGCAATCACAAGAGGACAAATATTGCATGGGACCACTGTTAAAAGAGAAAAGCAAAACAAGATAAAGATTTCATACCAAAGGAAACAGCCTTTGGAGGCTTACCAAGAAGGGAGGGCAAGGGAAGGGAGATGAGGCAGATGAAGTGACAAGTTAACAAGGATCTGCAAACATTTGAGATGGAAGAGCTAGTTCTGTCCCTGATGACAATTTAAAAATTATTTGAGAGCCAGCACTATTTTTTTTTACAACGGAAATCACCATTATCTGAATAATATCCTAAGTGAAATGAAACTATGATAATTTCATTTCCACTTGCAATTGGACTTCAGGGTCATGGGTGTATACCAAAAGAGCTGCCGATGGCTCAGGAGGGTTGGTTTGCAAACCCATAGCGACTCTAGGGGGAAGAGAACCACACAATGCATGGTCTGAAGGCAACCTCACAATCGTGGCAGCCACTGTGCCACTGTATCTCATAGAGGGTCTTCCTGTTTTTCGCTGCTCCTCCATGTTACCAAGCAGGAGTCCTTCTCCAGGGGCTGGTCTCTCCTGACAATATGGCCAATGTATGTAAGATGAAGTCTTGCCATCCTCGCTTCTATGCATTCTGGTCTTACTTCTTCCAATGTAGACCATTATACCCTTTTAGCAATCCCTGGTACGTTCAATATTCTTCTCTGCATCTATCCTTCTTCAGTCTTCCTTATTCAGTGTCCAACTGTTCCCTGCAGAGGAGGCCATGGAGATATCATGGCTTGGGGTTAGGTGCACCTTAGTCCTCAGAGCATCATCCTTGCTCCATGTCTTTTCATCTCTTCACTGCTGATTCCATGAGCACTGCCTGTGGATCTGAAAAAAGACAAAATCCTGGACAACTTCAACCTTTTCGCCACTTATCATGCTGCCGCTTGGTCCAGTTGTAAGGATTTTGGTCTTGACAGTCAGTTGCAACCCATACTGAAGGCTACAATCCTTGATCTCCATCAGGAAGGACTTCAAGTCCTTCTCCTTTCTAACAAGCAAAGTTGGGGTCATTTGCATATTACAGGTTCTTAATAAGCCTTCTTCCAATCCTGCTGTCATATTCTTCTTCATATAACCCAGCTTCTCTGATGGGTTTCTCAGCATACAGAACAGGTATGGTGTGAGGATACAACCCTGACACAGATCTTTCAAGTTTATTTCTTGAGAGGGACAAGTGTACCTTGTGAACGGGATATAGATACATGAGGGGGCTTTAAAAAGTTCATGGGAAATGGAAATAAATGGCATTGGACTTCATGATTATTAATCCCACTGGATAGTCTAGTAGACTCTTTCAGACCCTCTTTTGGGCTTTTCCCACCTTAGTAAAGATGGATACATATATTTTCCATTCAAACAGGCTTTACAGTCTTCCTTTAGGCCACCGATGAATCAAGGAGCCCTGGCTCACTAACAATTTTGGGGGGTAGTTTTTTTCTACATTTTCCGAAGAATGGTTATCCATAGTGTCATAGCAAAACCAAGTGTCAGAGAACTTTCAAGTAGAGGTCATGTGTTTCTATTAAATACTTATTCATTACATATATTAACATATAGGAAACAAACTGTGTGTGTGTGTTTAATGTTGCTCTTGGGCTAAAAATAATTTCCCATTTTTCTCTTGATAGCCATCATTTTTCTCTGTTGATTCAGATATTCTTCTAAGAGGCTTTCTTTTGCAGCACTTGCTGCACTATTCATTTTTCTTATGAGGGAAGCAAAGCTAATTAAACTTTGTCATCCTCTTTGTACTTGGCACTTCTACCTGCTCTGCGTATCTACATGTTGGCACTCTCTGGGCAATCAGACTGAAGAAGTCATTTTAAGGGTTGGAAATCCAGCTCCTGGATGATAGATCACTGGCAACGAGCACTGCGGTACAGTTCTCCAGCCGACGGACTTCCATTCGTTTCATCTGCTTCTGTCAATCACCCAGGTCAAGACAGAAATACCATGATGTAGCTGGTAAAAAACTCAAGTCTGACATTCAACTTCCAAACAGGAAAAAACTGCACTATCCTTCCTCAGATGGCATTTCAAAAGGGAATATAAGGAAGGCTCGCACAAACAAATGTACACACAAACACACCAGTTTACCCAATATAGTTTCTTTCAAAAGTGATAAGGGTGCTATATTTTTTCACCATCCCAAACATATTCATGGTTTTTCAAATTTAAGTATGCATGATCTTTTGCAGATTTCATGTTGTCTACCCAAAAGCAAAGTTGATATTTAAGATTTTTGATAATAGCATTCATGGTATCAGCAAAACTCATGCTCACTGGTGCATATCCTTCAGTGTCAACTAATTTTCCTGTTTTAGATCCTTTCCGTCGGTGAGATTGATAAAGAGTCATTATTCTTTCCCACTTTCTGCAGAAACCCAGAGGTCTGAGAAAGAGAGGCTAATTCTCACACAGGGTATCAGCAGAACCCACTGAACAAGCCAAGGACCACCATGGAGGATAAGGGCCCTCACAACCAGAACAAGTTCTGTGGACGTCAGGCCAGATCCAGTTTTGTAGCTTCAAGTACGTCTTTACATTTAAATCCAGGTGTGTTGGTTTCTTTGTTAAAGTCTATCCTCTAGTGGCGCCTCGAGAAATGCGTAAGTGAACAGCTTTTGAGTTCTTTTAAAACTACCTCCCTGTTGACTTATACATAAATTAAAAAAAAATCCGTATCATATTCGTTTCTGGAAATCAGTATTCTTCATTTTCTTATATCAAATGAAATAAGAAACTCAAATACTTTTTTACCTCTTAAAAATAACTTACTCTGGGCTGAGCCCTGGTGGTATAGTGGTTGTGCGCGGGACTGAGGCCCACTGGGATGGAGGTTCGATTCCAGCTCCATGGAGCAAAGGCTGGGCCTCCTACTCCCACCACCTGAGGGCAGTGATGCCCCAAAAACAAAAATAATTTACTCTGATTACCGGTTCCCTCAAGAGAATCTTTCTCTGCCTCAGAAGTCCAGCAAACTTACTAGACCCAATACGCAGTATGCTCTTTCAGTGTTTGAATTCAAGTTGTCTTTTATATCAGAACATTTAAAATAGGCAAACATTGGTTTTCCAAGGTTAATCTGGATTTCCTTTGGGTCTGTATGTATCCATACGTGTTGGTTCTCCTTTCCCTGTCTTCTAAACAGTCAACTTGAAACTGAAGTACATTTGGGACTCATGGCGGCTCTCCATGAGCTACGGGGCATAGAGAGCAGTAGGGTGATTAATTTCCAGCTCACTTCTGCTCATCCTTAGCATTGACTTTTCTGGGAAGGTTTGGCCTGCTATCTACTTTCTTTCTCTCTCCATTTTAGAATAGTACTGCATGCCTCTTCCTAATCTTGTCTGGTGCATTTCACTTTGAAGTAAAAATCACCAGGATATCAAAGAGACCATTTAAAACACTGGTGTCTCTAAAACCTAGAATCAAAGGATTCGTTATTTCTGTACTACACATATTTTATGTTAAAGTGGGATATCTGGGCTTGTGTTAGTTGGTGTATTTTTAAATTTAAATATCTTTAGAAGGAAAAGGCTGCAAAACATTTTACTTACATTTTACTTGCTCATGCCCTAATTACTGGTAAAGAAGCATCACTCCTGGGAGAGTACAGTGAGTGCAAAGCTAAGAAACACTGAAGACAGTAGCACCTGATTGTATCCAGGCAACATGGGAAGGCTCTGTACAGTATCTATTTATCTATCTTAGAATTAGAATTCAGCCATGTGATGGTTGTCATGGAGACATATATTAACATAATCATTTGAGTTGAAAAATCAAGTTGCACTTCTAAAGACAGAAGGAAATTTAATCCAGGTAAATTTGAAAATGCAGACTAACTTTGTTACTTTGACTCAGTGGCAATTTCCCACTAAATTGAGTGGATTACATTTATAGCTGCAAGGTATTGATTACAAATCAAACAAAAACGTTGAAGTGCATGAAAAACATTTTTTCAAAAATATTACATTGGCACATATGTATCTAAATTTCTATTTCCAAAGACCTTTTCTAAGCATATTAAGTTGGGTGCCTTTATGTGAAGGACTAACACGTGCCATAGTCATTTGATCATGCGAAGCCTTTATGATCAACTTTCCAGATTGAGAAAGTTAATGGCTCTGATAATTGAGTAACCCGTCTTCTTTTAAAAATCAGGTCTACTGAAATGTAATTCACATATCATCTAATTTAATAGTTCAAATATAGTAAAAAACAGTTGTGCAAAAGTTCTTTTTTTTAATTGTCAGCTGGCCTCCAATTTTTTTTGTTTGATAAGTGTAGGGATAGTTGAGTTTAAGCAGATAGAACATAAATTAACATTCCAATTAATATTATCACTCTATGGTTTCTGGTGCATCCGGAGGCAGGGAAAGGTGAATTCACGATCGTTTCCAGCATACTGCAAACACCGTGCAAAAATGGCACTGGCGGGTGCCATCAGAGATGTTCTAACTTCCCCAGGGTGAAGGTGAAGAAGCACCAGCGGCTTCTGCCCCACGCAGCTTCCTGAAGCAGATGCCAGGCATGCCTCCACCCTCCAACCTTTCTACCAATGTGGACCCCAACTCAGTCTCCCTCTCCACCTGGAGCCCTGAGGGTATAGAAGTTGCTCATTGGGCTGCGATTGGCAAGGTCAGTACTGCAAGGTCAGCAATTCAACACCACCAACAGACCCGTTGGAGGAAGATGGGGCTTTCTAGTCCCAAAAAGCGTTACAGCCACTCCTTGGATATGGCACAGACACCCTCATCTTTCTCCAAGAGCAGCTGATGGGCTTGAACCGCTGACCTTGGAACCCACAGCACAAGCATCATAAAAGAGTTGAAAAAAGGAATATCAAAAACAGAGAGCATCACTTGGCCCCACCTATTGAGACTCTGTGAGAGATAAATGAGCACAGGCAAGAACTGGCAGTTCTGAGAGTCAAAATGCCAGGGCATGGGGAATTCGGAAATTTGGGACCTCCTACCCTCATTCTATTTCACGCAATGAGATATGAGACAGGAAAGACGTTGTACATCCCAGACTGCACTTTCCCAGATAGAGACTCAGCTTTGCCGCAGAACTGGTTAAATGTGAGTACAGGCAACCCTGGCTCAATGGATGTGATCAGATCTGAAGTGTGTCTGAGCTGAATTTGTAGGTAAGGTGGAACAG
>PVJH01045112.1:0-12575 GCA_004026705.1 Nesogale talazaci
GGGAGGTGGGGGGAGGAGAAGACCTGGAATGTGCTGTCCCAGGCCCTGGAAGATATCCTGACCTCTCAGGAGAGGACTGGCTCCCTTGACCCAGAACTTCCTCTCAGAAGACAGTGGGTCCTGAGGAGATGGAACATAAGAGGGTGGCAGTGCAGCCCCGGGAGGCTGGGCAGGGGGCAATTACTCTCCCAGCTCTGGCTCCACTGTCGCCTGCCAGGGGTGGGACTGCGGGGCTGGTGACAGCCAGGCACCTCCTGACTCAGCGCACCCCGGGGGGGGGGGAGCCTCCGATCCCACACATCGGGGAGCCCGCGTGGGCCTCGGCTGTCACGCACAGGCTCAGAAGTCCTGGGGGTCTCTGTGCGTGGGATGTGGGCCAGCCCAGAGGTGGGGCTTGTCCTCGTGAGCGGGGGATGCACACTGCAGAGTCTGAATAACAGCTCCTGCGTTTCAGAGTCAGGGGCCGTTTCTGCAGCTTCTTGACTACCTCCTGGGCCCTGAGTCTCACTCCTTGTTCTTTCTGGAGCCTGTCTTGGATGTAGACCTCCTTGGGCTGAGCGGGCCTTTCAGCCTGAGTCTATCTGCCTGGGCCCCTCCTGCCCTGGGGGCCATACCGCTTGTGGTGCTTTGCTTGTTAGATTTTATTTTGTGGTTGTATTTGAATGGTAAGACGATGGAGCTGTGCGTGGTAAAGACAGACCTAGCTTCAAGCCCAGATTCTGATCCTTCCCAGCATTCCCCACTTCTCTGAGCCTCCACCCTTGTGTCCGTACCATGAACATAAGGAGGCTGTGATTTGGGGGTTGCTGTTCGCACTGAGGGGCAGTGACCAGTCCCTTGGCAGGGAGCATGGTAGGTGCTCACTCAAGAAAGCATGCTGTCCACATGCCTTCTACTGGTCTCCCTACCTCCTCCCAGTTGCCCTGCACCCGCCGTTACATTCAGAAGAAAATAATGCAGCCCGAGTTCTCCCAGGACTCACCATCTGGGAGAGAAACACTGGGATCAAAATCAGGCGTGGCCCAACATCAAGAAGCAGAATCGGTCAAAGTGACCCAACCCAAAGCACTGCCAGCGAGTGGATGCAGACTCAGGACGGCCCTGTAGGACCAGGAAGAGCTGCCCCTGTGGGATTCTGAGACTGATGCTTCATGGGAGCAAAAAGCCCAGTCTTTCTCTGGTGGTTTTGAACTGCTGATCTTGCAGTTAGCAGCTCAACCACGTGGAAGAGAACAAAGGGTTAATTTTTAGAAAAGAGAGGGCCAGGAAGACAGTTCAATAGGGAGTCATTCCAGTCACCCCGTGGGTTCATGAGAAAACTGGGAGTCTGTGACAGTAGCAGTAGAACTGAGAGTCTTGTGGATCCAGTGGCAGTAGACGCATCTCAGTGCTGGCGTGGGTCTCCCCGCAGCTCCTTCAACTCTCAACAACTGGACGTTGAAGCTGAGAGCGTGAGTGTGGCCTGCCTCCAGGGAGAAAGAGAGGAAGTTCCCAGAATCCTCATGACTCGGCCACGTCCACAAAGAGGCGTCATTTGGCTGTGACCTGATTGACAGACTAGACTTCACCCCTGCCCTTATTTATCAAACTGAGAGAAAATGATGTCACTCCCATGGATTATTTTATATTCATCTAGCGTAACCACCCCCGAGACAAGTGCTGCCACCATTCCCACTTTATAGATGAGGAAACTGAGGCACGGAAAGCGAGGACACTCAGCATGTCAGGGGGAAAGCGGAAATCAGAACCCTGGCTGCCTGCAAGGAGTTAGCATTGTCTGTTGTCTTCCAGTCATCAGGTTGTCTGTTGGGAGTACGTGTGTGTGCGTGTGTGTGTGCACATGTGCGGTCTTCTCCAACATGACCATGGGTGCCCAGTCCTTGTGTGAAGATTGCTGACATTCCCCTCTGAAGTTTGCTTTACTTTGGTACCAGCATGGCCTTGGGCTTTGAGAGCAAATTCCATCTTTCAAGTAAGGACTGGCAGCCCTGGTGAATGCCCATTTGCTCTGCGAGGGGTCATACAACCCAGGCAAAGATGCCTCTGCCAGCCATCTTGGGGCCCCATCCCCTGCCCAGGCTCCACAGACCCCACAGTTGGATGGCACTCCATTCTAAGCCCCAAGGCTCTTTCTGCATCTTGGGGGGCACTGAGCTGTGTCATCAGGGGATTTAAGGCAGATGAGGGTGTATCCTCAAGGAGGTCCACATTTCCTCAGAGGGCCCTGAAAAAGAACTGGGGTCTGTGTTTCTGTTAACCACATGATGTTGGCTGAGCCTGTTCACCCTCTGGGGCCTCTGTTCCTTAATGTGAGAAAGAGTGTGGACCAGGACACCTCCCTCTTGGGGTCTTCCAGAGTCTTGGTGACACAGTGGTTAAGCACTCCAAGGGAGAAAGACCTGACTCCCTACACATTATAGCCTTGAAGACCCTCTGGAACAGTACTATGCCTACGGAGTCACTCTGAGTCAGAATCCACTGGACAGCAGTGGACTTGCTCTGTGCTTCAAAGAGCATAAAAGAGGAGAGAATAGGAAGACCTGCTCAGCGATCCAGTTCTAGGAGTGAGAGACGGGCCTTATGTGAAGATGGCCCCCATGACAGGTGAGGAGAGTCCAGACTTCCTACCAAGAGGCTTTGTCATGCCCTTATCTGAAACATGTTGCAATTGGTGTTGACTATTTTCAAGACAGCATTCAGAGCAGGTGGCCATACTCAGGACTAGGAGACCCCACTGTAGTGATCAGTATGACAAAAAGGCCCCTGGGGTCCAGCATCCCCTGTCTGCTGTCAGGCAGAGTTCCCTCTCTCTGTGTGGCCTGTCAGCAGCACTCCCTGGCTTTTCTTGCAGTTACTTAGCAGAGACAGACTTCAAAGACCAGGATGCATGAATTCAATTATGTCCCCACATTAGGCGACTCTCTTCTCCAAAGCATTGGCCATGGTTTTCTCAAACAGTCTCTGCAAACAGAGAGCCATTCACCTGGGTGATTGGGTCTCATCCCCTCTGGCTTAACTGAAGGACCTGCCCTTAGTGGTGTTCAAGAAATGTTGTCGATGCATAGATTGATGATGAAGGAATTCTGGAGGGCTAGACAATGGATGAGTAATGAATGGATGGATGGATGGATGGATAGATGGATGGATAATGATGGGTGGCTGTTGCTTGGATGAATGAAGAATATTGGATGGTTGATAGATGGATAACTGAATGATTGAGGAATAGAGGCAGGGTGAATGATGAATAGATGTTGGGTGCATGGATGATGATGGAGAGATGGATGGCTGGATGAGAGTGATGGATGCATAACAGAAGTATGGATGAATGGATGGATAGATGGATGGAATGGGTAGATAGATAGATGGGTGGGTGGATGGATAGATATTCAATTCACAGAGGAGTCTACATCTTCTTTTCCTTTTCCCTAGTCTGTAGGTAGAATATCACACTTGAATGCATGTTCTCATTAACTCACTCAATGTTCATTGGGCATCCACTGTATGATGGCTAACTTGGAGCACAATAACGAATGAGACATCATTCCTGTCATCAAGGAGCCTGCACCTACAGAGAAGAAGTTCAAGGAAACAGGGAACTACAATCCAGTTGGCTCAGTGCACATATAGATGAGGATGCATAACACATCACAACAAGGTGGCTCAGAGAAGGACCCTAGGTCAGGTGGAGAAGGCTTCCTAGAGGGGTGGAAATCTACTGAACCCCATATTTGGCTCAGACCTTAACATCCTTTTAGATTTTCTTTCTCATCATCCCATCACTCAGTGTTGTTCCTTGGGTTAGGCAGGATTTGGCTTCTATGCCCAGGTTCTTTCAGGGCATCAGCTCTTCCGCTCTCACTGAGGAGTCCTGTGGGGAACACACTGGCCTCGGGTGGAGAAACTTGTGTGATGTCCCAGTCCTGCCACTAACTCTCTGTGTAGCTTTGGACAAGAGGGTCTCTTGTCTGGGTCTCACTTTCGCTATCTATAAAACAATAGACACAGACCCATTGAACACTGAAGTTCTTCCCACTTGGGGAGTCAAACCCTCCAATGTGAAGTTGATGATTCAACCAGAGCTTCCAACTGGTGCTCTTGAATGCCGTCGTGGCTGCTGAAATTGATGAAATGAAAACAAGGCAAACTAAAATTTGCAAATCTTGGGCAACAGAAATGATAGCCAGAGCAGGGACACTTACAGGTCGACAGCTAAATACTTAACCTCCCTCTTAGATACCAAGGGCAGTGGGCATGTTGCATAGCAACTGAATCTCTTGCCTGGCAGAGTTGAAAACAATGGCACCCTGCTCAAAGATGGTAGCCAATCACATCACATCTTAGCAATGATTCAAGCCCTTACATCAGCCTCCTGGAAGGGCTCACTATTTTCCAAGTCTCCCTGCCAGGGCTGCTTTTATCCCAGTCGAACTCATTTCCCCATTCCATTTAATATTCCAGGAGCTCACATTTTGCAAATTCCTGTCCTGGTTGTGCTCTGTTGGTTTTGACTGAGCTGATGGAAACCAATTCAAAGCCCCAAATTTAACCTGAAATCTGGCTCTAGTTGTCACTGTTCTCATTTTTGCTGCCAGGAGTACTTTTCTCCAAGTCATGCTGAGTCTTCCCAATTCATGATCAGTGCTGTATGGCCTTTTTACTGCAAATACCCCCTAGCAATTTTGAGGTGTTAGAATCCAGTGCAGCGTTGAGGATGAGCACTGAACTTGGAGTCCACAGACAGCAGTTCCACTGCTATCTGCTTTAACACTCCAACCAACACTTACAGAGTCTTCACACCCTGGGCCAGGCAGCTCCTCCTCTGGAAGACTTTCCAGGATCACCTCTTGTCCACCTCACCCATCACCCATGGAGAGGGTCTTCCCTCTATCCTCTGCTTCCATGAGGGAGGGAGGGACAGATCTCTCCTTCAGTTCTGGGCACCCAGGGTCTGGCCTATGATTTAGAATTCCATAGGACCTTAGTGGGGTTGTTGAATGATTGAAAGGTCAAAGGACCAAGCAACATGAAGATCTCTTATTGGAAATCTGCACCCATCCCCCTCTCTGAGCCTCTGTTTCTTTGGGTGTAAAAGGCAAGGGTAAACTGGATGAGCTGAGATCTCTTTTCTCTTCTGACTGAAAGAAGTCCTAGTGATACTGTCAGGTAAACATTAGACTGCTAACTGCAGGGTTGATGGTTCAAACCCCCCAGCCACTCCAAGGGAGAAAAATGAGGCTGTCTGCTCTTTTAAAGAGTTACAGTCTTGGGAACTCTTTGTAGAGTCACTGTGAGTTAAAATTGACTTCATGGCAGTGGGGTGGAGGTGGGGGGGGTGTGTTGTATGTTGACTTAGAGTCCCGGGTGTCACCAACTCTAACTCATGAAAGGTTGGCTGTTTAAGTCCACCCAGAGGTACCTCAGAAGAAAGATCCGGCAACCGGTCTTGGTTACCCTCTGTGGTGAGTGCAGAAATACGACACCCCAGCATCTGGGATATTTCTAGATTGACAGGTGAGTGGATGCTGACTCACGTGACCCCGTGTGTGTTCTCTGTAAGGTCCCAAAAGTCAGATGGGGTGACCTGTCAGAAGTGGATCGCTGGGGTTTTGCAAGGTGCACCTGGATAGACTCGAATTGCCATTCTTTCATTTAGGAGCAGAGTCACTTAAAGACCCCCAAGTCCAAATGTGGGGCAGGCAGCTATCTGGGAGGTCCTGTTCCTTATCTGATAGATGGCAGCATGGGCAGACTGGCCGAGAAATCGCAGCTCTCCCCAGGGAAGAACAGCTTGCTCTTCCCCGACCCTGTGCCCTACCCCTCCTCCCCCTGGCCTTGGGCTGCACTCTGAGATGACTAAGACCCTATGGGGGCTTGAGAAAGGATGGTTATGGATCACTTAGAAAAACCAGGAGAGGCTTCCTGCAGGAGGCTGCATTTGAGAATGGCCTTGAAGGAGGACGAGCCTGGAATGCAAGGGCGAGCAGTGTGCAGGTGCCTTTCAGGCACTAGGGAGCCATGGCAGAGACTGGAACAGGGGTTGACTTCATTGCCAGTGAGCCTGCCAGTGGAGCAGATGGCACCTTTGGTAAGGTGACCAGATTTTAAGCGGGACACCATTGACTGCAGGTGGGGGTTCTTGATTAAAAATTTGGTCTATACGGAACAACAGAAATGTTCATAGAATGCAAAAATAGTATTGTCATATATTTATTTAATTTCAAAACCCCACAGAATATTGTTAAATTGTTAAAAAGTGGGACGTCTGGTCACTTTAATCTTAGGGGCCCAGTGAGGAATGAGTTGGACTTGCCCAAGTAGCTGGGCCTCGCTCCCAAGGGCTCAGGGGTTTTCTTTCTCCAGCAGAGTAGTGCTCTGACAGGGTACCCTCTCCACTGACCTGTAGCCCTCTCTCCTTGCGGAGACGCCCCTGCCTAGTTCATCAGAGAGGCAGCCACGCCCAGCCTCTGAGGGCAGATGAGGGGGAACTGCCAAGACCAGCAGCAACAGAGCTTGACTTCAGGACCCAGAATTCCATTCCACATGCCCCGCCGTGCCCAGAGCCCAGACCCTCCACCTCTCTCTGCCTCCCTATCGCCTGGGCGAGCGGCAGAAGAGTTCCCTCCACTCTGAAGCTATGTCGGCCATGTTGGCTTTGGGCATCATCAGGAACCCCGTGGTTGTCTGGGGTCTGTCCTCTACTGTCAGCTTGGCCCCACGTGAAAGAAGGCAGCGGAGGCCACCAGCTTCCAGCTAGCAGGCATGTATACATTAGGGGGCCGGGGGAGCAGGAGAAAAGCTCCTCCTACCTGGGTCAGTTATTTCAGGAGAGGCTGCTGGCTGGCAGAACACCTCCCACAGACACGCTGGTGGTGCCCCCATCTGGCAGCCTGAACTTGAAGGTCCTGCCAGCCTCCATTTTCTGCTTTCAAATAATTTACATCCCTACGCTCCCACTCCTTCTTCATCTTGACTCAGATTCCACGAGGCGTGGGGGGGGGGGGGGACCTTCTTGGCCCTGTCACGAACGATCTGTCCTATTCACTGTGGAGGAGGTCCTGGCCGTCTGGGTGGCGATGGGAGAATCCATAAGTTGAAGCCAGAACTGTGTCTCTGCTGTGTCCTCTCCCATGCCATGCCATGCAGATGGAGTAGAATCATGTCTAAGCAGAGACTTTTTCGGCACGGTCCTCTCCTGCTGCAGAACCCTCCATAGTTCTTCACTGCCTATAGGGATCAGTGTGTGCCACAGACAGTGCACTGGGTCAGGCTGGGACAGATGCTCATGATACGAACACCCCTCTCATGACACCTGCAGAACCAGGCTGATGAAGATGCCCTTCCCACCATGCCCCGGCAAAGCCCTTTCCTATGGAAAGAAGGACTTACAAAGCATAGCCACAGCCCTCTGGACAGACGGGGGCGCAGACCACAGACAGGAGAGCTGAGCTGGCTAGACCTGAGCCCCTTCTGCCTGCACCCCTGAAGCTACACTTGCACACACACACACTCACACACACAGCCCCAGCCCCACCTGGATGTCTGGCTCCTACCCTGTAGTTCACCCCCCGGCTGCCCTCTCTGACCACTCCCTGGCCTGAGTACCTTGCACGACTGGCCAATCATGGGGCTTCCTGTGTATGAGGTCACTTCACCTTCACAGCAGTCCCCGGGGTAGTAGATGGCCTGGTCCCATTTCACCGATGAAAAACAAACAAGCAAGCAAACCCTGAGGCCCAGGCGACCCATTTGCCTTACACAACACAACTGACCCAAAGCACCCCTGGCTCAAAAACGATGGAGCAGGGCTCCGACCATGCATGCGTGCTAGCAATGAACCATTTGTCATGAGTTTGACTCTGGGTGGCCTCATGTGACCAAGCAGAACTGGCCTTTGAGGTTCTCTCAGTTCTTACCCCGATGGAGGCAGACCACCAGAGGGTCTTCTAGTTAGCAGTCCAGTGCTAACCCTCGGACCAGCAGTCCTCTGCACGTAGACTTACTAAGCGGCTGATTTGTGCTGACCCAGTTGATTGTCCTGGGCTGGAGACCCAGGGGTCCCAGCACACTGCCAGGGCACACAACTCGGCTGTCCTCCAAGGGGGATGGAGATTCATGCTTTCTTCCTGCGGTGGAGGCACTCCATCCATCTCGCTCTCTGGAGCACGGGGCCACAGCCCGGCACTGGGGCTGCAATCCAGCGAGTCATCCTTCCTCCCCTTTAATCTTTAAAATGCCAGCCAGAGGGCTGTTGATACATTCATGAGCGGCAGGAAGTGCTGTGCTCCTGATGGGGCTATAATTTCCCCAACCCCTTGCTTCCCATCCCTCTTGCCATTGATGGGACAGGGTTGTTTTCCACTGGGCATGGTGCTCCATCAGCTTGGGGGCCCTCCCTGTCTGCTCCAACTGGAGTCCCTCCTCAACCTCTCTGGACATTGCTAATGGGAGCAGAAGCAGAGTGGGTGAAGGAAGGCTGCCAGTGCCTGTAGCCATGCCAGCTGCTTCCATTTCACAGGCATCAGAGCATCTGGGTCTGGAGGGGCCAAGAGGGGATGCTGCTGAGGTCCCCTGGCCAGGCTTTCTGAGGGACTATCCTGGTTCCAGGAAGGGATCATTGGGGGGGGGGGGGTCACCTTGGCCCAGATCTATCCCCTTGTATGACTAGTGGTGGAGAGAGAAATGAAGAATCATTTCAGTAGTGGGTTTATTATGAGCCATACACTGTGTTAAACTCATTGCAGACAGTATCGCATTCAACCCCTGCAACAATGGTGAGGAGATGTTCCTGACTCCGTTTACAGACAGGAAGACTGAGACTCAGAGGCCAAGTGCCTGGCCCAAAGTCACACATGATAGAGTGCCAGAGCTGGGCTACAGACCCACAGCTGAGATTTGACCCATAGTCTTTCCATGGTCCTACAGAGGCAGTCCAGAAACATGAGGCCCAACTCACATGTAACCAACTCACAATAGCTGATGTATAACCCAGAAATCTGGGGTCCTGGCAGTGAGCTGAGCTTCATTTTTGTTTTTGTTTTCAGGATTTAGCCTCACTTTCCCCAAACAAGCACTAATGAGAAATACTCACAATCTTAAACTCACCATCATCCAGTGGATTCTGACCCAGAGCAAGCTTATAAGACAGAGTAGACCTGCCCCTGTGGGTTTCCTAGACTGTCCATCGTTAGAGGGGTGGAAAGTCTCATCTTTATCCATCTTTATCTTTAGGAGACTGGTTGGTGGTTTCGAACAGCTAGCCTTGTGGTTGGCACCCTTACGTGTAAACCACTGTGATTTAAGGCTAATATCACCACTAAGTGCTCCCCAGAGGGATATGCTCCTCTGCCCCTATTTTATAGAGGGGAAACAAGTCCTCACGTGCCAAAGTTGCCTGGAGCACTCTGCTAGTATAGCAGTGGTCTCAGTCTCAAATCCACAGCGTTCAGGTCACACCACACGGCCACATTGCAGTGGCTGTAAGTCTGCTGTGCCCTGTGCTCTGGTTGGGAACTGGCTGTCTTACTAGTCTTCAGACCGCACTACTGTGCTTGGCCTAAAGGCTCTCTGGAGGCAGTTTTTGCTGCTTCGCCTTACATACTTTGGACATATTATCAGGAAAGACCAGTCCCTGGAGGAGGACATCACGCTTGTGGAAAGTCAGTGCAAAAGAGGAAGGCCCTCAATGAGCTGGATGGATGGACACGGTGACTGCATCAATGGGCTCGCACGTAGAAATCACTGTGAGGGTGGCGCAGGGCGTGGCGGTGGTTCCTTCTGTTGTGCACAAGGTCACTGTGGGTCGGAACTGACCCGATGCTGCCTAAGAACTACAACAACAGAAGTCAGAATTAGCTCAATGGGTTTGGTTTGTCTTTATATATGACTATTTACTCATTTACTTGAGGCTAAAGATAGCATTCCAAATTACAGAGGAAGATGGATTGTCCCACGATTTTCATTTTACACTAGATATAAATCCCAAGTAAATTCATCAAAGGATTGACATGTACAAATAAATTCATGCTAAAATTATGTTTAAATGGCAAAAATATAAATATTTATGTCATTTTTGGCCCGAGAAAGAGCTTTCTAAGCATGAAACCAAAGACAAAAGTCTCCAGGGAAAGATTCATAGATTTAACGAGGTAGAAATGGAAAACCCTCACGTCAAGAACGCTATAAATAAATGCAAATGTCAAACCTGAATGAGAAAATATGACTTGCAGCAGGTATTGTAGATCAAGGATTAATATCCTTAATGCACAGAGCGGTGTTCTGAATTGGTAAGAAAAAGACAAATACGCTAATAAAAATGGACCAAGGACATAAAAATTGGACATTTTGATGATGTTGGCTTCCCATTTCAGTATTCACAAAAGAAGTCATAAAGATGATGGCCAAGCCATAAGACATGCGTCCAACCTCACGAGGGATCAAAGAAATGGGAGATGGGACCCAGGAATTGTATTTTTCCCATCAGACTGACAACACAGCGTTCATTGGTAAGAACGCTCTGTGTTGTTGAGCCTCGGGAGTTAGGCATTCTCCCGGCTGGCTCAGAGAAATGTAAGTGAATACAAACTTTCTGAAAGACAATGGAGTGATTCATATGTGAGTGCCAAATGTATAATACAGAGTCCAATACATAGTATTACCCTACTGCCATTGGGTCAGGTCCTACTCAAGTGACCCTCGATTGGGTGCCTGAGGCTGTAACTCTCCTTTTTTCAAAATTTAATTAATTCATTCATACTATTATTTTGAACTCTTACAGCTATCATAGCATTCCATACTTCAATCACTTCATGCAGTGCTATGCAATTGCTACCACAATCAGGTTTAAAAACATTTTCTTTTTTCTTGAACTACTAGAAAGCAGGTCCCCTTTGTCTCTACATCCCCATACCACCTAGGAACCCTTATTTTTTCTATAATATTTTTTGCCATATTTTATATAATCCAATATATCCATTCAGATACAATTGTGTTATTCAATCCCACTGCGTGGAATATGCAGTCAGCAATGCTATTAGCTATTCCTTCTCTTCCTCCCCTCCCCCTTCCCATACCTTCAGGGAACCATTACTCCTGTTACAGTTTCTGAAGGTTTCTCTGTCTTGACTTTCATGTACCAGGATCTTAAATATACAAACAAACAAAAACACAAACATATGCAACTCTAACATGATTAACATACAAACAATACAAACAAAAATATGCGAATCTAACATGATTAATGAGGTAAAACAAATAAAAGTCATAATAGTAAGTGTAGAAAATATTAAAGAACTAGAAGATAGTTATGTATTTCATCAGTGCCAAACTTCACCCTGGATTATTTATCTCCCTTCCATGTGGCCCTTCTGAGAGGATTGTCCAATTATCTTACTGGTGGTTTTTAGGTTTCCACTATTTCCATGCCCCTTTACAGCAATCTGGGTGTTTGTTTTTGAACTTCTAATTCTGCTTTTTATTGAGACCTCCTGATCCCCTAGGCTGATGTGCTTCTTTCATGTGGGCTTTGTTGTTTCCCTGCTGGGTGGATGCTTGTTTAACTTTGAGCCTTTAAGACCTCAGATGCTATATCTTTTAATAGCCGGGCATCATCAACTTTCTTCATCACATTTGCTTATGTACCCATTTTGTCTTCAGTGATCGATAGTGTCAGGAAAGTGAATGTCATACAATGAGGCTGTTGATCTTTATGGGAGCAGAAAGTCTCAACCTTTTCTCCCACAACACAGCTGGCCTTACTTCTTCCAAGACAGATCCATTTGTCCTTTTAGCAAGTCACAATACTTTGGATAGTCTCCACTGGTGCCACAGTTCAAATGCATGCCTTCTTCTTCGCTCTCCCTTATTCAATGCCCAACCTTCACATGTGTGGGAGGTGAGTGAAAGAGAAGGGAAATCCAAATATTTCCCAGTAAGAGAGTGCGATAAGAAAGTGGTAGAAGCAGGCTCTGTCAAAGGCAGGTCATTGTGAGATCCAGAGAAAAGAGGCAGCCCTATTGAGTTCTGACTCTGTGTTCGTCTGGGTGGACTAGAGAAACAAATCCAGAGACATTCATATGGATACGAAAAAGTTTTATGTACAAGAGCAATTGTATATTAAGAAAAAAGCCCAGCCCAGTCTAGTTCAAGTCTATAAGTCCAATATAAGCTAAAATGTCTGATACCAGTTTATAAATTCCTCCTTGGACTCACACAACACATGCAATAACACTGAAGGCCGGAAGATCACAGGCCAGTTGGGGGGAAAGTCTTGTGGATCCAGTGGCGGTGGAAGCATCTCCATGTTGGCAGCGTCTCCATGTGGCGCCTCCAGCTCCAGGACTCTAGTTCCATCAATGAAGTTCCATGTGGCTTGTCGACAGGAATGTCTCACAGGGAGACAAACAGAGAGAATGTCTCCTGCCTCTAGGGAGGAAGACAGGAATTTTCAAACTTCTCAGGAGAAGGCCATGCCCACATGGAGGCCTCATTGGCTATGGCCTGTTTGATGGGCTAGCCTCCCGGAGATAGTATAACTGCCCCAGACTCTTCCAGGTTTCACCCTATATGGGAGTATTGGT
>PVJH01045113.1:0-12562 GCA_004026705.1 Nesogale talazaci
CCCCCCCCCCCGCCGGCTCTCCCCCCATCCCTCCGCCCCCCTCGCCCGCCCTCTCCGCCTAGCCTTTTCCCCTCCCAGCCGCCCGCCTGCCAGGGGTAGTGAGCCGGCTGAGCAGCATGGAGACGCAGGAACTTCGGGGGGCCCTGGCCCTCCTCCTCCTCTGCTCTTTGGCAGCCGCCAGTCAGGACCTGCAGGGTAAGCCTGCCCCATCCACCCTGACCTCTCCCCGCCCGCTCTGTGTGCCTCTCGCCCAGGTTAGCAGGGAACGTAGGGTCAAGGGGAAGGAGGAGGAAGCGTCTTGGAAATGAGCCAGAGGAAAGTGTTGCCCTGCCTAGCCTTGGTGAAATTATGGCCCGTCCAGCGGGGAGGGGGGGCGAGGGGGGCCGTGGGGGCGGGAGCTGGCCCGCGTGGGTCATGAAGCTAGGAGGGAAGAGGGCTCGGGAGATGGATGCTGGGGTGGGGGCAGAGGGGGTTCCCCGCCCCCGCAGGTCACTCCCGAGTTTGGAAGAGCGGCTGGAAGGGGGCTGCCCTCGGGGCTCCCAAGTGCCCCCAGCTCCAGGCTGCCCGGGGATGGAGTGGGGGTGGGGCCCGAGAGGTCTGGGCCCCGAGGGTGTGGGAGAGGTGGTGGTCAGAGCCGATGACACACAGATTCTTTGCTGGCCCGAGGGGCGACCACAGATTGGCCTGGACGCAGGCGGCAGAGGGGCTGGGCGCGACGTTCCCCGGGGAGAAAGCCCAGCCAGGGGGGCCGCCCGGAGCCCTCAGTGGGCAGCTGCTCTCACCCTGAGCCAGCGTGTCGCGCCCCGAGGACGGGAGGAGGGGCGCTGGGTGGTGGAGAGAGCCAGATCCTACAGTGGAAAGAAGCTGGCTTCCCATTTCTGCGCCGCGGGGCACCAGGTGCCACCCCTGCCCGCCCGCCGGGGATGCTACCGCGACTCCCTGGCGCCACCTGGTGGAGGCACCTCCCGCTCGCCAGGGCCCCGTGCGCCCGCCTGCCCCCAGGGAGCCTCCCACTTGCGGGTGCCCAGAGGGTGGCCCCCCAAGGAGACCTGAGTTGAGTGAGAAGGTGACTAGCGCTGCTGGTGGAGGTGGGCGGGGAAGGTGAGCGCCCCACCCCGAGGGCTGGCTCACCCCACCTGCACAACCCCTGCCCGGCAGTCATCGACCTGCTGACTATGGGGGAGTCCCGGCAGATGACGGCTGTAGCAGAGAAGATCCGGACGGCCCTGCTCACGGCGGACGACATCTATCTCTTGTCCACCTTCCGCCTGCCCCCCAAGCAGGGCGGGGTCCTCTTTGGCCTCTATTCTCGCCAGGACAACACTCGGTGGCTGGAGGCCTCCGTCGTGGGCAAGATCAACAAAGGTGACCGGGCCCCGGCTGCTCCTTCCCCTGAAGCCGGGAATCCCTCGTGTTCCCGGGGCCCCTCCTCATTTTCTGGGTGCCATGCCCTGCCCCATCAGACTGTACGGAACATGGGGCAGGGTGCTGGCGGGGAGTGTTGCAGGGGTGGCCCAGGCCACACGGGAGCCCAGGGGCAGGGCAAAGCCTGGTGCTCTGGGCGTGGCATGTTGCACTGGATGTGGCCAGGGTTCAGAGAGGCCCCTCCAGTCCCTGGGACAGACCAGTGGGCACACAACGAGTTGCTTTCCTGGGGGGTGGATAGTGCACTGAAGAATGGGAGGGCAGTCTCCACTAACTGGCCCGTCGGTACAAAGTCTTGGGTGTCCTCGTGGTTACACATTGACCCCACGGTCTCAAGTTTGAAACCACCAGCCTCTTTTCGGGGGAAAGACAGGCCTCTCTACTCCCACACATGAAACCCTGTGAGCCGGCATGGGCTGGCTTGGCAGTGACTTTGGTTTGGGGTCTGTAGCCCAGGGCTGCTGAGATGGGTGGATGAGATCCCTGGTGTCTGGCCTAGAGACTCAGCGCTCGGGAAAGAATGGCTCTACTAGGACACGGGGTGTAGGGGGCAGTTACCCATCCTGGTTTCCCTCCCTGGGCAGTGCTGGTGCGGTACCAGCGGGAGGATGGTAAGGTCCACGCAGTGAACCTCCAGCAAGCGGGCCTGGCCGACGGCCGCACGCACACCGCTCTCCTGCGCCTCCGAGGGCCGTCCCGGCCGGGCCCCGCCCTGCAACTCTACGTGGACTGCAAACTGGGTGACCAGCACTCAGGCCTCCCGCCACTTGCGCCCATCCCCCCAGCAGAGGTTGCTGGACTGGAGATCCGAACTGGACAGAAAGCTTACTTGAGGGCGCAGGTGAGGCTGATGGGAAGATGCTGCTTCTGAGGGAGCCCTGTGCCCCTGTTGAAGGAGTTGACATGTCCTGCCCCCTGGTACCCGTCTTCTCCCTCCCCCCCCTCCCCAACCAGGGCTTCATGGAGTCCATGAAGATGATCCTGGGCGGGTCCATGGCCCGGGTTGGAGCTCTGAGTGAGTGTCCGTTCCAGGGGGACGAGTCCATCCACAGTGCAGGTAACACAGGAAGGGGTGAGCTGGCATCCTTCCTTGGGATACCCAAGGACCCCCATTCCTTGGCCCTTTCCCCCCTTAACTCACCTGTTCCTGGAGAGGTAGGTCCATCCCTCCAAATCTCTGAACTCTAGACAGCCATCGCGGGAGGGGTGGGTGGCACAACCGCCCCAGGGAGGAAGTGCCAGGTGGCGGGGATGCCGCTCTCAGCACTTCGCTGAGCATGGCCCACAGGGCATCTGCGCCCCACCCAATTCTCCCAGATGGCCTGTGGAGAGAGCTGGGGGGTGAGTGCAGAAGTTCTGGAGGAAGGCCATGGGAAAGTCTTAGGATGGCGGCTGTGTTCTGAGTCCGCTGCCCTCCGCTCCCCTGGGTGGCCACCCCAGGAGACCCAGAGGAGCCTGGCTGCATTGTCTAGCTGCAGGCCCTGAACCTAAGCTAACCACCACCCCACCCGCTAACCCTTTGTCTCTGTCCTTCCTCCTCACCACTCCCTGGCTGTAATTTCCTCTGGCCTCCAGTGTCCAGTGCCCTCCACTCCATCCTAGGTGAGTGGGGTCCAATGCCCGGGGGTGGGCATCGGTGGCAGGGAGGGGCTGGGGCCGTGGCCCCCTGCTCCTGACATCTTCACACCTTGGGCCCCGACAGGGGAGCAGACCAAGGCGCTGGTCACCCAACTCACCCTGTTCAACCAGATCCTGGTGGAGCTGCGTGACGACATCCGTGACCAGGTCGGGGTGGGCCAGCGAGGGAGGGAGGGAGGCGCCTGCAACGCTGGGGTGGGCTGGCAGGTGCCAACAGCTGATCACCCCACCCCACCCCCCAGGTGAAGGAAATGTCCCTGATCCGGAACACCATCATGGAGTGTCAGGTGTGCGGTGAGTGGGAGAGCAGGGCCGGGCTGCAGGTGGCATTGCGGCCTTCCCACCCCGCCGGGCCGGCTGGCTCCCCCTCGGGGTGAGCTGCGCACTGCCCTGGGGTGGCCCTGACTCTGCCCGCCCACCAGGCTTCCATGAGCAGCGGTCCCACTGTAGCCCCAACCCCTGCTTCCGAGGCGTGGACTGCATGGAGGTGTATGAGTACCCTGGCTACCGCTGCGGGCCCTGCCCGCCTGGCCTGCAGGGCAACGGCACCCACTGTGCCGACATCAATGAGGTGCGTGTGGGGAGGGAGGAAAGGTGGGGGTGAGTGTTTGTGGGGAGCGGAGACCACCAGGTTCAGAAGAGGCGGAAGACCAGAGCAGACCTGGGGTTGGGGGAGACAGAAGGCAAAGGCCAGGGCCCAATAGGGAAGGAGCGGAGGGGAGGAGGAATGGGAGAGATGATGGGGCAGTGGGAGGGGGTGTGTCCCTGGGGCTGCAGTGAGGCTGGGTGGGGAGTGTGGCATAGAAGGGTAGCCAGGGGCAAAGGCTGGAGGGAGAGTTCCGAGAGCAGGGCCTGGCTCCCAGCGGCTCCTGAGTGCTGGCCCCTGCTCTGGTCCCCAGTGTGCTCATTCGGACCCCTGTTTCCCGGGTTCCAACTGCATCAACACCCAGCCTGGCTTCCACTGCGAGGCCTGCCCTCGAGGGTACAAGGGCACGCAGGTCTCGGGCGTCGGCATCGACTACGCCAGGGCCAGCAAACAGGTCAGGTGGGACACGGGGAGAGGAGGCTGGTGGTGTTGGACGTGGTGTCAGCGTTCAGGGTCCCCTCTGGACCTGAGCCCTGCCCCAGGTCTGGTTCCACGGCCAGTGCGTCCCTTCAGGTCTGCAGCGACGTGGACGAGTGTAATGACGGCAACAACGGCGGTTGTGACCCCAACTCCGTCTGCACCAACACCATGGTGAGCCGGCAGCCTGGGGCGCTCCCCGGGGTGGGGGTGGGGCACAAGCCCTGCAGGAGCGCCTCCTCCCCGAGGGCACTGGGCGCAGCGCTCCTCCGGATGGCTCCACCCTCTCTCACCTCACCCTCCCTTTCTGAGCAATGGGACCCTCTCTTGAGAGGTTGCCACGGACCCCGAAGGAGAGGGCATCGTTCAGGTGGGGCCAGCATTTTCTGAGTCCTGCTTCCCATACCTAGGGCTCTTTCAAGTGTGGGCCCTGCCGCCTGGGTTTCCTGGGCAACCAAAGCCAGGGCTGCCTGCCCGCCAGGACCTGCCAGAGCCCGGCCCACAGCCCCTGCCACGTCCACGCTCACTGCCTCTTTGAACGTAATGGCGCAGTCTCCTGCTCGGTGAGCTGGGCCCAGGGCGGGGAGGGCGTCAGGAGACCCGAGGACCTAGCTCTGGAGCAATGGGGGGTGGGGAGGGAGGGAGGGAAGCAGGGAGCAAGCCCAGCCCGCTGACGCCCCTCTCTCTGCCGCCCAGTGCAACGTGGGCTGGGCAGGGAACGGTAACGTGTGTGGGCCCGACACAGACATCGATGGCTACCCAGACCAGGCGCTGCCCTGCATGGACAACAACAAACACTGCAAGCAGGTGCGGGGTGCAGCGGTGGGCGGGCAGGGGCAGGAGCCTCAGGCTGGCCCTCCACCGGCATCATGTTCTCCTCCCTGACCTCCAGGACAATTGCCTGCTGACGCCCAACTCGGGACAGGAAGATGCCGATAACGATGGTGTGGGGGACCAGTGTGACGACGATGCTGACGGGGACGGCATTAAGAATGTCGAGGTGACTCCCTCTGTCCTCCGGCACCTCTGTGGGCTCGAGGCCATTCTGAGGAGGGGGCCCCAGTGTCCTTCAAAGCTGCTTAACGGGGTTGTAGCCCCCCCCCCAGGGGTCCCCATAACTGAATGCGGAACATCGATGAGGATCTGACACTGAAAAGCCTCTGGATGCTCAGCAACCAAAAATTCATTCAAAACCCATTGCGTTGTGAATCCGAGGCGCTTCTGGCAGTGGGGTCTTGAGTGAAAGAAGTTTCTGCAGCCGCCCTGCCTGCTCTGAATTAAGACACCTGCCTGACACCCGGTCAGGTGGGCTGCACGCAGGCCAAGTGGGCGTGGCTATGCCAAGCAGCTCAGGCATCACAGGGGTAGGGGTTTTTTTTTTTTTTTGGTGGGCATCACTGCCTCTGGTGGTCACGGGCACTACCGCCGCCGCTGGATTTGAACCGTCAAGCCCGCGGGCTGCAGTTCCGCACTCAACCACTGACGCCACCGGGGCTCAGCCCAGGAGTAGGGGTTTTAAGGGTACGGGAGCCAAGGCGGCCAGTGCTTGGGGGCCCTGTCTGACCTTCCTAACCCCATCCCATCACCCAGGACAACTGCCGACTGCTCCCCAATAAGGACCAGCAGAACTCAGACACCGACTCCTTCGGCGACGCCTGTGACAACTGCCCCAACGTCCCTAACAACGACCAGAAGGACACGGACGGCAACGGGGAAGGGGATGCTTGCGACAACGACGTGGATGGGGACGGTGCGGGCCCGGGGCTGAGAGGCGGCTGGAAGGACACGGGGAGTGACCTGGGAGGCTGGGGAGTCTAGGAGAGCCGTGGGGGGAGCCCTGTGGGCGTGGAGAGGCCCGGCAGCGCCCATCAGCCCACCGGTGAAGGCGGAGGCTGTGGCCTAGTGCAGAGCTCCTGGCCGGTCACCGTGTGGGCGGGTGAGGAGTCAAAGTGTGGGCCGTGCCCCGCCCATCGCCGTGGCTGCCCCCTTGTGTTCTAGGCATCCCTAACGGACTGGACAATTGCCCTAAAGTCCCCAACCCGCTACAGACAGACAGGGATGAGGATGGGGTGGGAGATGCCTGCGACAGCTGCCCTGAAATGAGCAACCCTACCCAGGTACAGGGGACTGGAAAGGGTGGGGGGCCCGCCCGAGAGATGGGCGGATGCCGCCCCAGCCCCAGGGGTGTTAAATGGCCCGGTGAGAAGAGGCCCCTCTCTCAGACAGATGCCGACAGCGACCTGGTGGGAGATGTGTGTGACACCAATGAAGACAGGTAGGGACAGAAGGCTTCACGGGGTGGGGGGGGGAGGCGTCTCCTCCCCTCCAGCATTGTTGAGAAGGGGGTCCCTCCCGTGCCTCCCCTTCATCCCATTTGGCTGACCACAGGGATGGAGCCCAGGCCCCTGAGAGACGCCTTGGCGGGCCGTCCAAAGCAGGGCGAGCTGGTAGCTCCTGAGCCTCCGATCCGGGCCCCTCTCTCTTGGCCAGTGATGGAGACGGGCATCAGGACACCAAGGATAACTGTCCGCAGCTGCCCAACAGCTCCCAGCTGGACTCGGACAATGACGGGCTGGGGGATGAGTGCGATGGAGATGACGACAATGACGGCATCCCGGACTATGTGCCCCCCGGTCCCGATAACTGCCGCCTGGTGCCCAACCCCAACCAGAAGGACTCTGACGGTGAGGTTGCTGGGGGCTCTTGCCAAGCCCTGCTGAGGAGCGGGGCGGGGCGACGGCGGGTGCGGCAAGGGACCGAGTCTCGTCAGCAGGCTTTCTTGAGTGCTCACCTCCCTGCCCAGGCAACGGTGTGGGGGATGTCTGTGAGGACGACTTTGACAATGACGCCGTGGTTGACCCTCTGGACGTCTGTCCTGAGAGCGCAGAGGTGACCCTGACAGACTTCCGGGCCTATCAGACCGTCGTTCTGGACCCTGAGGGAGACGCTCAGATCGACCCGAACTGGGTCGTGCTCAACCAGGTATGCCGGGCAGGGGCCTGGGAGGGGAACCTGGGCCGGGAGGGGGCCCCTGTACCAAGGCTTTCTCTACCGCCTAACCACAGGGCATGGAAATCGTTCAGACCATGAACAGTGACCCTGGCCTGGCAGTTGGTATGTAAGGAACACGTACTCACCTGGGTTCTGGATAGAGAAGCCCTCCAGGGACAGGGGGTTAGGGTGGTGAAGGGCAGGGAGGCTAGGGGCAGCAGGCCAGCCACAAGCCCATGGGGTGGGTGCTGCTCCTCTCTCTGCCATCAGCAGCTTGGCTGCTCCCACTGCCCCCTCCCCGTCGCCAGGATACACAGCCTTCAATGGCGTGGACTTTGAAGGAACCTTCCACGTGAACACCGTGACGGACGATGACTATGCAGGCTTTCTCTTCAGCTACCAGGACAGTGGCCGGTTCTACGTAGTCATGTGGAAGCAGACAGAGCAGACCTACTGGCAGGCCACACCCTTCCGGGCCGTAGCCCAGCCGGGACTGCAGCTGAAGGTCCTCCAGTTACCCAGAACTGGTTCTCCTGTCCCCCTCGCCCTAGGATCTCCCTAACTAGGTCTGCTCCCAGAGGCCACCAGTGCCTCCTCCCGAGCATCCTGAGCCTGCCCCCACCTCCCCCGTGGTCTCCTCTGGCTCCACCCCGCCCGTCGTCGTCCTTCCTCACGTCTCCACCCCCCCATGCCCCCAGGCAGTGACATCCGTGTCGGGGCCAGGCGAGCACCTCCGGAATGCCCTGTGGCACACGGGCCACACCCCCGACCAGGTGCGGCTGCTGTGGACTGACCCACGAAATGTGGGCTGGCGTGACAAGACCTCCTACCGCTGGCAGCTGCTGCACCGACCTCAAGTTGGCTACATTCGGTGAGGGGAAGGGTTGAGCCCTCCTCGGGCTCCCAGGTCCGGCTGTTCCTTCTCCTTCAGCACAAACTCACCGCCAGCGTGTGACTTTTCCCGTCCTCCATTCCTTGGTCCCGAGGGCCAGACCAGGGCTGCTGCTCTCCCTCGCCCATTTCCCACAGACCCACCTTGCTGTAGCCTGGGCGCTGGCCAGCAAGCCCTAGGTACTCCGTGTCTCCACTGTAGAAGGAAGGGGTTGGGGCCCAGCGTCCTGTATGATTCCCCAGCTCATCTGGGGGGTGGGGGGGGTGCCATTATCTGGCCCCTTCCATCCTGAGTCCCCCTCACCCGAGCCACCGTGTTGATCCCAGCCCACAGCGATCCTACAGAAGGCTTTAAGTCTTTGTGGGAGCAGTCAGCCTCGTCTTCCTCCCAGGCTGTGGCTGGTGGGATTGAACGGACAGACTTTTGGTAGGCAGCCCAACGCTTACTCACGGAACCTTCAGGGCCTCCTCAGCTCACCAAGTCTGGCTCCTGACAGACAGAAGAGCCTGCTGAGGCGGGCAGCGGGGCATTCTGGCCACCACTTTGCAATTCCCTCGCCCTAGTGGCCCCCGTGGGTGGGTGGGAAGCTGCGCTGCCAAAGGCGGAGAGCTGGTGCCACCTTGGGAGGGGTGCTGGAATCCCCACTGCCCAGAGAACCCAAGAGACTAGGAATCTGCTGGTTCCCCTTTAAGGTGCTTGGGGGCTGTGGGAGGCCAGGACAGGGGGTGAGAGAGGTGGACTGGAGCCTGGGAAGCGGGTGACTTCACCCCCTAGCCCATTGTGCTCATCGTCATGGCAACTCAATCCTTGCTAGAAATTCGGCTTGTGCTTTGAGATGCAAAGGGGGCCGGACAAAGAGCCTGGGGCCCCAGGCCTGAGAAAAAGCACCCCCCCTTGCCCTGCCCCCACCCACCCTTCTCTCTAGGGCCGGGTGAGCTCCTGGGGGGCGAAGAAAGGGGCAGAACCAGAGCACAGTGCTGCGGTGCCCATGGGCTCCCCAGCACCAGTGGACCCCCTTTTCCTGCACAGGGTGAAGCTCTATGAGGGTCCCCAGCTGGTGGCTGATTCTGGGGTGATCATTGACACATCCATGCGAGGGGGGCGTCTCGGCGTGTTCTGCTTCTCCCAGGAGAACATCATTTGGTCCAATCTCCAGTACCGATGCAATGGTGAGAGCCACAGACGGCCGCCCCGGAGCCCTGCTGGAGGGGCCGGGCCCTGACCTCGCGTCTCCCTTCTCAGACACAGTGCCCGAGGACTTTGAGCCGCTCCGGAGGCAGCTGCTCCAGGGAAGGCTGTGAAGTGGCCTCCAGCACACTGAGAATCCCGACTGTAGACCCTTGGGATCCGTCCGGAGACCGCGGGGGTCTATCTACAGCCCCTCGCTCAGCCCCACAGACGCTCTCCTTCCGCGCGCACGCGCGCGCGTCCATCAGGAGCGGCTCCGCCTCGGAGGGGCTGAGAAGGGGAGGATATCCAGGGGCCTGTCTCAGGCCCCCACCCCAGAAGCGCTAACTGCCCCGGAAAGATCGCAGCCCGTTGCCATAAAGTCGCGGTTGTTTTCTAATCCGGTGCGATCGCCTACTTCAGGGGGGTTTTCCGCACAGTTGGGGGTGGGGGTGGGGGTGGGACAGCTGGAGCGGGGAGGGCAGGGAGCGGCCCGGGAGAATGGAGGTTAAGAGAGAAAGTTAAGAAACCTCGGGGAAGTTGGGCAGAGTTGGGGCGCGGGCGGGGAAGGCGCCCAGTGGGGTTAGGTGAGGGAGGAGGTCCGCTCCGGAGACGGGCCGCAGCCCGCCCAGCCCCACTTACTCACGGCGGCGGCAACACTCCGGTCCGTCCGAGATCAGCCGGGCTCAAAAGTCAGGAGGGCCGGAGCCGCCCCGCGGGGGGGAAAGGGGGGAGCCCGGGGGGCCGAGGGGGCCGGAGGCCGGGACGAGTGCAATATTGGCGGGGCAAAGAACAACACTGCACCGCGTCCCGTCCCTCCCGCCCGCCCGGGGCCCGGCACCCCGCTCCCCACCGTCTGAGAAGCAAGCGGGGGCGAGCTGGGAGGTGGGCGGCCCTTGGAGGTCAGAGAGGTTCGGCTCCCGGAGTCGGGGGAAGCAGGGTGGGAAGGGGCGCGAGGAGGGCAGGGCCGCGGGGTCCCGGAAGGCCGCTCTCCGACGCCCGGACGCGGCGCGCGCTGGTTCTTTAAGTACTCCGACGGCGCCGCGGAGCCGCCGCCATGGTAACGCGTGTCCCAGCAACCGGACTGAATGGCGGTTGCCCGGCAACGCGGGGGGTTGGGGTTGGGGTTGGGGTTGCGGTCGGGGCCGCCCACCTAGGTCCTCGTGCGCGCTCCCCCGCGCCTGGGGGACGTCCCGCCCCTCGCCGGCGCCCGGCGCGCTGACGTCGGCCGCGAGTTCACGCGGGGTCCCGCGCCCCGGGGCCTGCCTGCCGTGGGCCGCCCGGCGAGCGCGGCCCTGCCCTGCTTCCTGGTCCCCGCGTGCAGCCCCGCGCCCCGAAGCGTCCCCCTCCCTCCCCGCGGCCGTGCGCGCAGAGACCGGCGCCGCTTTCCCGACACTGACCTCCCTCCTCCTCCCGTCGGCCTCCACGGGCCGCTGGGGCCCCTACCTCTGCTGGCCCCGCACCCCCCACCCCGAAAAAGCGCCCTTCGGAACGTCACTCGGCCCGCGCAATGTCCTCGTGGGCAGCCCTGCCCTCCCCAATGTCTGCTGTTGGCACCCCCCGCTGTCCAACGGGACCAGACGCCAGCCTGGGCCGGCCCCCGAGTGCCCTCACACAGCACCCCAGCACCCCACCTACTCGTAAATAGCTCACCGCCCCACAGCCCCCGTCCCAGGTCCCCTCCCACATTCCGGGGCCCCACACTGCTCCGGTGCCCCTGGCACCAGCCTCAAGACCTCACCCACTTCCCGCCGTTTCTCGGTGTCCGTCCCCCCCTCCCGCCCGCCCCCAGTCCCCTTCCGGACGCCCCAGCCCCTGCACACGGGGGTCTTCTGGGCCGGGACTCGGAGCCGGCGCCCCAGTGCTGCCCCAGTGCCGCGCCCGCGCCCCGCGCCCCGCGCCCCGCGCCCCGCGCCCCGCGCCCGGCCGGCCGGAGGGTCAGGGCTCCGCGGCCGCCAGAGGGCAGGGGCGCGCCGGCGGCGCTGGGCAGTGGGAGGCCGGCCGGGGAGGGCAGGGCCGACCCCAGGATTCAGTGAGCCGGGGCTTGCCCTCCCCCGAATGGAAATGTCTTCCCCCGCCCGGGCGAGGCCAGGGAGCCGGCCGAGGAGAGACCCAGCCTGCCCTGCCGGAGCCCGCCTTGGGCGGGTGGGGGGTGTGGGTTTCAGGGTAAAACCGCACGTGGAACAGGACAGGACAGGGATCGGTTGGAAGGGTGGGGCTATTCCGAGAAGTGGTAGGGGGAGGGAGTCCACCGCTGACACTAATCCACTAATTATTAAACCCTTTCCTTCTCCTCTCTTCCTCCCCCCGCCCCCCCCCCCCCCAGCATGGGGCTTGGGTAAGAGCCGACCAGTGGAGCCGAGGGAGTCAGGGTGGGATCCGAGCGCTGTTGTCCAGGACCCTGACTGAAGTCTCCTCCCTCACCCTCCCTATTGCTGTCAGGCCAGAAAGGAGAATCATGGGGGCTTGAGCCCCAAGGCGCCCCACCGTGTGCACACACTCCTGTAGCCAGGGAGTGGTTGTGAAAGGGGGAGGTCAGTTAGAGAGCAAACAGGGTAGGAGAAGGTTGAGTGGAGCTCCACAGACCTGAGGGGCCAGGAAACGTTGGGCAGGAGGAGGAGGAAAGGGGGAGGAGGCGGGTAGTTTGTCACCTGTCACCTGCTCCGGCTGGGCCTAGGGCGGGGGACTGGTATAAAGCAGCGGCGCCGTGACTGCTCCACCTCACCTCACCAGCAACGCCTGCCTGCCTGCCTGCCTGCCTGAGTCAGCTCTGCCCCCTCCTCCCCACCACCATGTCCCCCACCACCCGAACCTGGGGCATCCAGTCCTCTCTCTGCCTCCTGCTGCTCCTCCGGGTGGTTACAGGTGAGGGGCTGCCCTGCTCATGTATTCCAGAGGCTTCTGTGGGCTTGGTTCCCGGAAGAGGGCACCATGAGGAATGGGAGTAGTAGACAGGGGTGGGCCCCATCTGGACCAGACTGAAGGAGAGGAGCAATGAAGAAAAAGTGGGTGTTGTTGGGTCCTGAGAGGACTCTGGTGTGTGTATGTGGGGGGGTGAGTTAAGAGATCATGGGAGTTGAGAAATGAACAAGCCAGGAGCAAAGGGGCAGGGGGGAGGGGAAGAACGAGGCGCTGCTGCATGAAAGAGTAGGAGGGCTAGCCCAGGATGGGCCTGGCTGAGATCTCCTCAGCATTATTCCTCAGCTAGCAGAAGTTGTATTTTCTTCTTGCTTGGAGTTGCCCTCCAACTCCAAATCATCAATTTCTTACAGCTGTTGACTCTGCAAACACTCGCCAGAAAAATAATACAGACATGACCACTCCCCATAGCAGCCCATCACCCAATCTTAACTCTTCAGACCACCCTTCAACCACCAAGGAGTCCA
>PVJH01045114.1:0-12571 GCA_004026705.1 Nesogale talazaci
GGGGGGGGGGGGCTCGCCCCCGGGTGGATGCCTGTTTCGGAAACCGCCTCCACGCCGTCCCCCAGGTGCCCAACCCCTCGCTCGGGTCCCCAGGTCATGGTGGAGCCGGGTGTGGCTGCGCCTCGCTGTTCCCTTCGGATCCCAGCGCCGCAGCGGCAGCCCCGGGGAGAAGGTGGTCCCATTGTCCTCCGCCTCGGCTCCTGTAATTTGTATTTTTGTTAGGTCCCTGGGTGGAAGGCATGTGCCCCCGCAGCTAACCGGTTGAGGACTTGGTAGACTAAAAGGCCGCGCTCTGGCCCTTCCTGTGGCCATCTCTGCTCCTGCTGTGCTGGAGATGGGGACATTGTCTGTTTTTCTTTTCTTTTTGTTTTTTTTTTTGAGATGCGGACATTGTCCCTTTCGATGTTTTCAATCAGCACTTATCGCCTTTGCCCTTAAGCCCCTGCAAGGGGTGGGGACCGGTGGGGTAGGTGGGTGTGAAGGATGGGGGCCTTTTCCATGGAGGTGGAGGCGGCGGCAGGGAGAAATGAGGGGGACGTTCCTCCCATCTGCTCACGGTGCCTTTTTTGTCCTTTGCAGATTCCCGAGACTTGAAGATGGCTGCACAGTCAGCTCCGAAAGTTGTGCTAAAGAGCACCACCAAGATGTCTCTAAATGAGCGGTGAGGCAGCCAACAGGAACTTCAGCTCGTTTCATACGAAACAGCCCTTACATTGGCCGGGGTCCAGTGCGCGCGCACACACCCAAAAGCAGTTTTAAGCTAACTACCGACAGAAGGCTACAGACCTCTGTTCTTAGTTGCGTCGGACGTGGTACACAAAACAAATTGGGGCGGTGGTTTCAAAACCCCGTTATCAGATCTTTATGTTTAAGCTACCTGACGCATTTCTCTGGTGGGGTATATTTTGCAAAGACTCCTCACACCCTCCCTCTCTTCACGGTGTTTTGTTGACATTGATGCAGGGGTGGTGCAGCACGGGCGCCTGGGAGCCTGGCTGCAGGAGGCTTGCTACCCAGTCCTAGGCCAGCAGTGTTGTGTCTGGCCTGTAAGAGGCAGGTGGCAAGTCGTGGACCTGTCCGAAGGCCCTTGAATGTCATTCTTGGGCCTTGTAAGAGGCACTTGCTTTGCTCCATCTCACTTTTCTTTCCACTCTGCTTTTTGTTCGTTCTGTTTTGGATCCTTTCACGTTGTGCTCTTCTCCCATTCCATTCAACGGAAACCTGACAGGAATAGTGGGGTGTCTTCCCAAGCTCTTAAACGATTGAGCGAATTGAACTTTGTCATTATTTACGATTAGGAAAGGAGGTCATTTGAGACTTAAGATTAAGTTTAACTCTCCGAAGCATTTTCTCTCTCTCTCAGAGCTTTGGTCACTGAAGGCCTTTGGCCAGTAAATAGCTTGTTGGTGTGAGGCCTTGAGATTCACTTAATGTCCATGATGGCCTCATCCGAAGCACATGTGTTTTTCTATACCTTACGTATGGTGGCACTTATCAATAAACCACATTCACAGGCTACTAAGTGGACAGATACATAAGAGAACGTTGGGTACTCTGATCATTTATATTGGTCTGCTCTCTCCATAGTCTTCATATTAGACATTTAACCTGCTCAGCTGCTAAAAAATAGGGTAGCTGGAGTCTTCCCTGGGGTACCTCAGAAGCAAGGGCTGGCAATCAACTTTTGAAAAGTCGGCCATTGCAAACCATAGGGGGCACAGCTCTGCCCTGACACATGTGCAGGTGCCATGAGCCAGAATTGACTTCTGCAGCTGACAGTATCTCCATGGCCCCTGATGGGGCTCTCTTCCTCATGTTTGCCCTTAAAGTGCACTCTCAGGTCCCCCAAGAATTTGGCTTTCTGTGTGTGTCTTTGAAACTGCATCTTTTTGTCTTTTGTCATCATATCTGCTTATTGCGTGTTTTTCATACCTCCACTTCTCTAGAAGCCGTTATCTGAGCCCTTGTTATCACCTTTGATTGAATGTGCTACACTTAGCCGCATTTCTAAGTTTCTGATTCTTGCAAGTTTGTGGAACCAGAGGAGTCTTTAACCCACATCAGCCTTGATCTAAGTGTACCACTTTACTTAAAGTTCGTGGGATCTGGAGCTCCTGGTCTAGCAAGCCATGAAAATGCCAGTAAATGTTTTGTAATAAAGCTTTTATTTAAACATCCATTTTGTTCGACCTTGAAGCTTTACTAATATGCTGAAGAACAAACAGCCGATGCCTGTGAATATTCGAGCTTCGATGCAGCAACAACAGCAGCTAGCCAGTGCCAGAAACAGAAGACTGGCCCAGCAGATGGAGAATAGACCCTCTGTCCAGGCAGCATTAAAACTCAAGCAGGTGAGGGAATGGGTCTTGATGCTCCAGAAGCAGCTGGCGACCTCTGTCAGGCAGTCCACTCAGGCTGTCGGGACGTGACGGAGGATTGCAAGGTGACTCAGGGCAAAAGCTAAAACTTCTCTGGAGGAAAGAGAAGTTCAGAGAATTCCAATTTTGGCAAGTACTGATAAGTAACTTTTCATTATCTTTCTCGGGGAGTTATCAGTGAGTGACAATCTCTTTATTCTCTGGTTCTTAGCACTGACGTAGGTGCATTGGCTTTTTCCACAAAGAAAAAGTTGGTTTCTATTTTAAGATTATCTTCAAACATCCTTCATTCCCTAATAAGTGACTACAGTGAGTAAACGATTTCCACCCAGTGTTGGAAGTCCAGGGGGGCTTAGTCTAAGGTTTTCTGTTCTAAAATAGAAAAATTGGGGGTTGCAAAATACACCAGCTGTCGGCTAGGCCATAGCACGTAGGGTTTTAGCCACAAAGCGGCATGGGAACCTTGAGTGATATTTTTTTGGGGGGGCGGGGGGGCATCACTGCTCTCGGGTGGTGGGAGTAGGAGGCGCAGCCCCACTGCTGGAATTGAACCTCCGTCCCAGTGGGCTGCAGTCCCGCGCACAACCACTATGCCACCGGGGCTCAGCCCTGAACCTTGAGTGATTTTTAAAGTTAACTGTGTTCTCGTTCACCAG
This sequence comes from Nesogale talazaci, assembly GCA_004026705.1. Taxonomy (NCBI): domain Eukaryota; kingdom Metazoa; phylum Chordata; class Mammalia; order Afrosoricida; family Tenrecidae; genus Nesogale; species Nesogale talazaci. The sequence continues at coordinate 3,035 of PVJH01045114.1, forward strand.
TAAGATAATTCTATTCGACCTGAAATAAAACCTCTTTATTATTCATAGACTTTATATGCAAGTCCGGAGAGTGGCTGTGGAAGGATATGTCCAAGCTGTGGCTGGGCGCCTGGAGGGCGGTGCCATGCAACTGTAAGGACGTTCGCTGGTAGCCCTGCATGGCTGTGCGTAAACGCAGTAGTTAAATATAACCCAACTGCCCACCCCCACCCCGAGCCATTGGACTCACTGGCCAAAAATAAACGAGGCTCTCCGCTTCAGCTACCTTAATCCTTGGAGTGACTGGAAACGTCTCTGACTCAGGAAGAGTAAAAAGCACGGCGTTTTCCAGGAGGAAAGGGAAGAAATTGCTGAAAATAAGTGCCTGGCAGATGCTCCTGTAAAAGCCCACTTAGCAAATAGATGTAAATAGCCTGCAGAAAATAACCTCCCAAGCAGTGCTGCTGCAGGTAAATTGTATACAGTGACGGAAATGCCCTTTACGTGGTCGTATTGCTGTAGCCACTGGCCACGTGTGGCAAATACCATCAGGGAACTCCAGACTAGAGACTGAGTGGTAGAACTGGCACCTGAAATTTCCTGTCGATGTTGAAGTACAGGATTGGTGACAACTAGGCATGGGAAGGGAGAAGAGTTTTTTTTTGGGTGGGGGAGGGGGTGGCAATCACTGCTCTCCGGTGGTGGGAGTAGGAGGCCCAGCCCCACTGCTGGAATTGAACCTCCGTCCCAGTGGGCCTCAGTCCCGCGCACAACCACTACGCCACCGGGGCTCAGCCCAGGAGAAGAATTTTTTTTTTTTTTTTTAATTTTACTGGGGGGGAGGGGGGAGAAGAATTTTTAAGCGCTGTGTGGTTCTTCCCTTTAAAGCCCAGAGCTCAGAGTACGCTCAGCGTGACTGGGCACTAAAGGACTGGTGGGTGGAATGAAGTCCGGCCTTGTCACTGCTGTGTGCTGTTAGAGGGGTGGTGGGGATGTCACCTGACCCATGCAGTTGGTTTCTGCAGTTTAGAACCTGCCTCTCTGGTTAGAGTTCTTCTGATCATGTGCTGGAAAGCGAATACCCTCACCACATCTTTGGGGAGCACGTTTCTGCAAGAAAAGAAAAGTTGGCCAGTGCCATCTTGGTGTGCTCTAGGCAATATTATTTTCCCTGCTCTTTGAAATAGTTTATTTTCTTGTTCTGTGATCTTTGTTGCTTTTGGGGTTTTTTTGTTTTTTTTTTTGAGGGGCAGATTATCAGAAATCTCTATAGTATATCCTTGTTTGAAATACGGCCCTGACAGTGATGGAAAAAAAAAAGAAATACGGCCCTGAGTTTTTTGATTGTAGCGCACCTGTCAGTTCTAACACAAACTTGACTGGCACAGTACAGGGTTACATGTGAGTGACTTGGTCATTTTGCATTAAAGATGGTTATACTAGCTCTGTGGAACTGTAAGATAAAACACGTGGAATTACAGATATTTGAGAAATGTAAGGGAAGGAGGTTTGACTTTTTTGTGTTTACATCTTAAGGTAAAAAGTGGATCATCTGGAGATAGATGCTCTAAGGAAAAATGGAGCAGACTGGCCTCTGAGAAATCAATCTTGTTGTTAAGTCACGAGAACACAAATGAAATCATAACTTAAATTTTACCCAGAATGTGATGACCTTCCTATGGTGGTTGAGTAAAGCCTTTGAAGACAGTGGTAGTCCTTGGGCAGGTATGAATCAAGTCATATCGATGTTAACCCTTGGTTCAGAAAAACAGAATCCAGAAGTGGAACTACAGCGTGTTCTTCCAAAACTAACCCCCTAAGTGGTGGTATATGACTTCAGAAGCCAAAGTAGTGAGGTATTTGTGATGATTGAGATGTCATGGGACTATACTTAAGTCTCTTAAGAGAATTTCTGCTTTAAAACAAAACTCTGCCGCTTTAATACCCACATTCTGAGGCAAAGGCTTGCTTCTAGTTTGGGATCCTTCTGGCACAGGTCACCTCCCTCCACGCCAAGCATCTCACGTGCTTCCTTTTCTCTGCACTTTGAGTTACCTTACCCCAAAGGATGGCTTTTTTGATCTCAATCCCCCCAACACCTTTTCTTCCAGAAGAGCTTAAAGCAGCGCCTGGGTAAGAGTAACATCCAGGCACGATTAGGCCGGCCCCTAGGGGCCCTGGCCAGGGGAGCCATCGGAGGACGAGGCCTGCCCGTAATCCAGAGAGGCTTGCCCAGAGGAGCTCTGCGTGGGGGACGCGCCACGAGGACCCTGCTGAGGGGCGGGGTGTCGCTCCGAGGTCAGTGCTGTGTTACCTGCTCCTTGTGAAGCCCTCTGCCTCTCCCTGCTCACTTGGGCTGCCTGGGGGCACATTCGTTGAACATATCTAAGCCTGAAATTGAATTCATGTACTTAATAACTTTTGAAATGGCATTTTTTTTAGTAGTGCTGCATGTCTTTTATCGGTACCATTCCTTTTCTGATAATGAACAATGGTGAGAGGCTATGACCTGCTTAAAAACAGGTAATTCATGTCATCTCCATTCCATTTTAAAAACACCCAGCTGCTGCTTGAAGCAAAACCCACTCAAGTTGTAAAAATAAGTTAGGTCCTAAGAAAATATATCTGGTCTGTCAACATATAACGTAAGCATTTCTTGTGCTAACGAAGTGTTCTGTTTCATCTGGGGGTAAAAACAGGACAAACTGACCCAAGACACTTGAGTCACGCAATATTTGGGTGCACTGTTAATACTATTTTCTCTGTTGTTTTTCTTCCCTACAAGGAATTATTGATAACTGGGACATTGAATATATTGAAAATGAACCATATCATTAAATCTACCATAATGCTAGGCATCTACATGTCTAATTACGTAGAAGCTTTTATTAAATGTGTGTGCTTACTCATTAATTTATTCCCATTTCTTTAAAAAAAATGGGTTTTGATCATAGCTACTGAATTGATTAAACAGCGAGCAGCATAAGTCTATTCACATTGCCCCGCCCAACCTAAAAATTAACCAGATTCTTCTCATTTAACCCTCACTGCCTCCCTTTGGTTAAAATCTACTTTGTCTTTCTTGGATTTACCTGCCTGTACATTGTGTGCCTCCTCTCCAAGGTCAAAACCTGCTCCGAGGTGGACGAGCCCTAGCTCCCCGAATGGGCTTAAGAAGAGGTGGTGTTCGAGGCCGTGGAGGTCCTGGGAGAGGGGGCCTAGGGCGTGGAGCTATGGGTCGTGGCGGAATCGGTGGTAGAGGTTAGTCAGCTACCAACTTCAGAGAGTAGCTCTCCGCTGTTTGTTCTCCCTCAAAAACTCAGCCGCCTTTCTGCACAGCCTCAAATTCTAGCCAGGCCTCCTTGTTTGTCTTGTTTGGATTTGAAGCAGGCTTGTTTTGTACATCTTCGTGCTGGTAGTACAGAAATGTCTTGCTTCTCCTAAGAATCAGTTAAGTGCTTGGCATAGAGCCAAGATTACATGTACTTCCAGGCTCTTGTGAATTTAAATTGCGTTCTTAAAATGACAAAAGTAGACCTGAACTACCACTACCACACACCTGCCCTCTTGCTCTAAACCCCAGTTTGAGGCAGAGAAGAGAGAAACCGAAGTCAAGCTACGGAGCCAGGGTGGTGCTCTTCAAACTGGGCATTAGTTCTGGAACCAAGTCAATGCAAGGTCGTTTGTCCCTGTCGGGAACCAGACAAGGACTTCATTTAAAGAAAAGCTAAAGGTAGAAAGCAAAATGGTATTGTCAGTTAACTAACTGGCTATTTTTGATGACCTTACCTTTGAGACTAACTGCCTTACAGCATTATTACACAGAAGGGAAAAGAGTTCAATGGTGTTGGCTGTTAGTGATGCCAAATTTCAAGGGAGCTTTCTAGTGTAAAGTTCAATGGAAAGCGCCCAACAGTGCCTCTGGGGCAGGGAGATCTATTCTTTCCGCTTCTGTGTGTTTGCTCTGGGTCCACTTCAGGTGTGTGGTGGGCCTTCCATAATTTATGGCCTTGAAGTTGCCAAGGGATAATAACTGTTAGGAAAGGTAATTTGATAACAGGGCTTGATTTCTTCTCCCATTATTGTCTGCCTCTTAGTTTATTGAGTGAAGTGCAAGTTAAGTTTGGGTTTCAGGATAAAATAACATGCTTCCAAATTATCTTTGACTTGGTGTCTGAGACTCATGGGTGTGAGGGGATAAAGTGACTTTTCAGAAAGCTGGGTATGTTTTGTTAAAGGTGAACTGAAACCATCTCTCCGATAATCATATCATTGTCCTGAGGTGACTAAAATCAGAGGTGTAAGTGACTGGGACTGCTCAGAATGTTTTTTCCATCTCCCCACATTGTTCCTGTGTCAGAATAACTCCTTGGTCCTCTGACACAGGGTCACGCCTCTGTCCTTGATGAGTTTAAGAAGAGATGTGATAGCGTTTCGAAAAGGTCTCCTCTGGACCGAGTCTGAAAACTAGCTCTGCACCCTTGATTCTTTAGGCCTATCTTGGCTGCTCCCTATTGGTTAAAATGTATTTTAATTGTGAATTTACCCTGGAACTAGACTGAATAATTTGTCTATGGAGAGATTCAGATTTTTTTTTGCAGTAGTTTTTATTTTCCCTTCATTCATTGAACGATAGAATTTAGAGATAAGCATGTTTAGAGATTCACTAGGTGCTTTCCGTGTGTTGCTTTCTACCCTATGTGTTTTCCTGGTTTTCTCTCTGCCCTGCAGTCTTTCTCAGCTAGGTCCCACAGGGGCATGACGGCAGCACCCGTTAAAGCTTCTGTGTGACGGGCATCTTTTTCTTTTTCCTCCCTTGGGCCAGGTCGGGGTATAATAGGTCGGGGAAGAGGCGGCTTTGGAGGCCGGGGCCGGGGCCGTGGACGAGGACGAGGTGCCCTTTCTCGACCTGTGCTGACCAAGGAGCAGCTGGACAACCAGTTAGATGCCTACATGTCCAAAACAAAAGGACACCTGGATGCTGAGTTGGATGCCTACATGGCGCAGACAGATCCAGAAGCCAATGATTGAAGCCTGCCCTGCCCGCCCCTGAGAGACTCTGTTGAAGGCGCCATGTGTGTAAATAACGTTGAGGCAACAGATGAGAAGAATCCTGATTGGAGCTGGAAGGACTTGTCACACTAGGTTGTGGATGTATCTGCCACCTGTTTGCATTTAGTGTGTTCCTTGTACTTTTTGATACTGTGTTGTATGAAACCCATTTCCCTTTGACTTGATTTTACATATTATATATGTTTTATTCATCCACGCACCCACCACGCAGAGTGATCTTTGTTTGGGGCCTTGTGGCTTGCCGTCCTTCACTTGTCTGTGTTACGATGACATACTAGCGTTTCCTTTGTTTATCTCTGTACCACTAAAGGGAGGTCCCAGGAAAAGCCACTGGGGAGGTACTTTACAGTCAGTGGGTCTCCCTAGTGCCCCGATTTCTGAAATAAGAGTTCTACATCCTCTTTCACGAACTCTGAAAATGGTTTAGCAACCCGAGAGCTCTAAACAGGCCTTCCTGCTGCTTTGACAGCTGAGCGGATCAGCCACGTTTGTTGACTAGCTACCGGACCACCTATCCTGCGGGCAAGAGTGGCTCCAAGCTGGTGAGGTCCACTACCAAGTGTGTTGTTGACAGACACTACACAGACGGCAACCAGTGTGCACTTTGTACTCTCAAAGGAGACCCGCCTTTGGTTTTGTGTCATGTCCGGGGGATGCTGCTCGTTTGGCGTGTGCTTCAGAAGGGCAAAGGCTCAGTGAGGAGACGGGGAGGTGGAAGGCCAGGAGACACTCGTGCTGAAATGCTCTTCTTATGTTTTCTTTCAACCTCCGTCTTGGGCTTCTCTATTGTGTGTGACCCTACTTTTTTCTTTTGACTGTTTTAAGTTTGTATGTGTCAACTGTTCCAGTTTCAATGGAATCTTGTACTCATAATGACAAGAAATTGTTCTCTCAAATCCAACCAGGGCTTTGACTTTATTGTGGGGTTTTTTGAAACATGGCCACATTGACTAGATGTTGATAAACCATTTTCTTTATATTAAAATTCTGGGGAGTATATGTTTTGATGACAGAAAAAAATGAAAAATTTGCTTGAAATGAGAAGTACTAGAGAATGTTCAAATTTAGATTCACATAACAACAGTAAGTGGGAAGCAGGAACTACTTTCTAATTGGGTCCTGGGCAAAAATGAGCTGCTTTTCTCTCCAAACTAAGTCATTGAGAATTTTGGGACTATCAGAAGTGAAGATGGCCTTGGACTGGTCTCCCTCCCTCCTGTGCTGGTTTCTATGAGCAGAATCATCCCCTCCTCTCACCACACCAGGCAATCCCCAAACACTGCTTGAGGTGAAATTGGGTGCTGGGGTGGATACACGGGTCAAGACACGCCAGCCTTGCCATGTGTCTGACTTCCTTATATGGCCTCTGGACTTGGGGGACTTGAGTGGCTGATGCTGCAGCCTGGAGCGCTTGAGGCATAGACCAGGTGTCATAATTAACCATCCTGAACTGGTGGCGTTGTGGATTACAGCTTTCAGGCTGTAAATTTGAAGGCACCAGTCACTGCAGGAGGAAGTAAGGTAAGGAGGTGCCCTCAGAAGTACACAAAGGCTCTTGAACTCTGCTCTCTCAGATTCCTGTACGTCAACTCTGCAGTCTTGGGTTTGAGCTGTAGGGTCTTGTCATTTCCTCTTAAGAGGATACTTGATGGGGTTGGGGTCTTTAACTCAGAAGTGGCCATACCTGTGGATGAGAGCATGAGGAGAGGCACTTGGGTGAACAAGGTCCAAAAGCAGATCCCACTTGACCCCCAAAGTTACTGCTTCAGGACCTGCATGTTGCCTTTATTGTGATAGAGTATATGGGTGTGTTAACAACCTTCGAGACCCATAACTTAGGATTTTACCAGAGTTAGCCCCCTTTGCATGTATTTTGCCTCTCATTTTCTACAAGCCCCTATCCTTTGAGCTGCTTTAATTGTCTGGGGAGCCTCTGTGTAAGAAGAGCATAAAGGGGACAGACACAAGACTTGAATGACATAGGAGACTTGAAAGTATGGTCTTCCTAAGTCGAAGTATTCTGAGTTGGGAATTTGGCGAGACCTCAGTTTGGAAACCAAGACCTGTAACGTGAGAAAAGCTGTGGGTATTGCCCGGGATCCAACCAGATCCTTAGTGTCAGCTGGGTAGGATCCAAATACACGCTCACTGCACCGCCAAGTCACCCAGTGGTTCTGGCGGGGTGGGACCACAGCAGCACCTCTGGCAGAAGTCCGGCATCCCACTAGTGCAGTACACCCTCATCTTCCCACTTTACCCTGTGGGGCAAACACTTTTGATAAGGGGTACAGGTTCAAATTGGAGTGGGATGGGAAGATACCCCCAGGATGGTGTCAGGTCTCTGACAGAATTCCTTTGAGGGCCCCCCTTCCACCAACCTCGTTACAGGATTTATCCCCACTAGTGAGCACATGGAATTCTGCAAGTTCTGACCCTCAGTGTGATTACCAGGTGCAAAAGGCCAGTGCCCACCTCTGCCATCTTTGGTCCCTGGAAAGAGTGGGACAAGGCCAGGAAACCTGGTTCACCGGGTCAGCCTTACACTCATCCAGCCACCATCTGCCAGATGAGCAGAACAACAGACTACTGTTTGTGAGCAGGACTGAGGAGACAGCGGTGTTGGGAAGGTTTGACAAGAAGAGCCCCAGGCAGAGCTTGAAAAGTGCACTTTTTTTTTTTTTTTTTTTGGTGTGGGGGTTTGGGGGGAGGCATCACTGCCCTGGGCCCTGTCTTCTGTAGAGCTGCTGCTGGATTTGAACCTCCATCCCAGTGGGCTGCAGCCCCGTGCACAACCACTACGCCACCAGGGCTCAGCCCAAAAAGTGCACTTTTACAGAGGAAACAACCGGAGAGCCGACAAGATGGCCTGCTAAAGAGGACAGGCTTGGCTTAACCTGGAGGCTTTGAAGGGTTTTAAGCAGGAGAGACCGACCAGCATGATTTGCTCATACTGGTGAGAGATGAAAATGCCCATGGAGGCCAGTCTGAGGTCATCAAAACTAGAGGAGCTGGATTCAGGGCGGGTGACGGGGTGAGTTTCCTAGTCACTAGATGTCTCTGGGAGAGAGAGAGAAAGCGGGCTTGAACAAACATACAATGGGCACATTCCTAAACCTGCCCTTGTTCTGTCTTAATGTCCCGCTGTGGTGACCTCAAGGCCTGACTCCGGACCAATGACCACCATCTGCCCACAGCCTGTACCTACTTCCCAGATCACGTATCCTGCTGAGAGTCAAGCAGGGGGCCAACAGGGTGAGAGAAGTCCTGATGGGGGCCCTTCCAACCCCCTCCAAACTCCCCTAGCTTGCCAGGCAGTTCCAGCTACCTCTTGACACCCCACCTAGCAGCTCACCTGTAAGGCAGGCCTGGGAGCAAACCAAGGACACAGGACATGGCCAGGTACCTGTGTTCCTCCCCCACAGCTACAGTCCCAGCCCTCCTACCTGGAGCCTACCCCCCAGCCCCCACTATTCTTCAGCGGCTGGGTGCCCTGGGCTTGGGGCCTGAGAGCGCTTATCTCCCACTCAGCCCTACCCTTTTGCCTGTATCTGCACATAACATACACGTGCACGCCCTCAGACCGAGGCCCAGGAACAGGGCAGTGGGCCCCGGGACAGTGTCCCCAGCAGCTCTCAGTCATGTGCCCCTGGCTGTGTGGGCCAGGCCGCTCAGCAGGTCTGGGACAGCAAAGGCTACATGAGGCGGCTTCAAAGCATTCTCCTGATTCCCCACTGAGACCTGATATATTCTTACTCATTCCTTTATCCATTAGTGCGAGGTGATTATCAGCTCAAGAGTGAAGTATATCCTGTATCCCTTCTCCACAAGGGAAAGGGCTTCTGCTCCCATAAAAGAGTTACAGTGGGGCTGAGTCCCGGTGGTGTAAGTGGTTGAGTGCGGGACTGCAGCCCGCGGGTTTGGCGGTTCAAATCCAGCGGCGGCTCTCAGCACCACTGAGTAGCGCCCACAACCACAGAGACAGTAATGCGCGCACAAACACACACACACACACACACACACACACACAGAGTTACAGTCTTGAAACCCACAGCGGCTGCTCTCCCCTGTTCTGTAGGGTCAGTGTGAGTCGGCAGTGAGTGTGGCTGGTGGGTGAAATTTCCACAGTGGGAGTTGGGGAGGAATGGGCGGAAAGGGCCATGAAAGGGTAACTAGAGGGGTCTTGATTGAAATAGGCTTACCTAAAAGTTCCTTCGACTTTCCCCTTGGGACTTTAGCTGAAAGCACACTCACTTAAGGAGTTGACTCTAAGTGGGAAACCAGGTCACAGAAGGGAGGAGAGAGAGGAGCTGGGAAGAGGTAGACCAGGGAGATCACAGAGGAGGAAAGCCTCCAGGTGCCGCCTTATTTCCAACAAGTCAAGACCCACCCTCAGTCTCGGACCCTAGAGCCTGGCCTGGTCCAGATGGGGCTGGAGGGAGAAGCTGCCGGTGGGTATGTGATTGTGGAAGGGGTGAGTAGTGGATA
>PVJH01045115.1:0-12571 GCA_004026705.1 Nesogale talazaci
AATGCTATGCATGCTATTCACATTCATAGACCTTATAAGATACATGGGGATTCACTGGAGACTCAATACATTTTACAAAACAAAACTTCTTGCCATTATTTTGATACTGACCCAAAGTGGCATGATGAGACAGAACAGAACAACCCCTGTGGATTTCTGAGGCTGTAACTCTTCTTCTTCTTTTATGTTTTTCTGATGATTTTATTGGGGACTCTTACAGCTTTTATAACATTCAATACATCATTTGTATGAAACATATTTGTTCACAGGCTGCCATATTAATTTCCAAATGTTTCTACTTGAGCCTTTGGTATAAGTTCCTCTTTCCCCCTCCTTTTTTTCTTCTTCTTAAAAATAATTTTATTGAGGGCTCATACAACTTTTATGAGACTATAACTCTTTATGGGACTAGAAAGCTCTTTCTCACTTAGAGCAACTGGTGGTTTCAAACTTCAAACCTTGTGTATCACAGACCCATGTGTAATCACTACTCTGCAAAGAGATCTTGAACTTCCACTATCATTCATAATGTTCTGCATGTTGGATGTTTAGAATTTAGGCTCTGGTACCATTCCCTCCTCTGGATTTAGATTTTATTACTTATAATCCTTGGATCACTCAGGCTCGTGTGCTTCTTCCATGTGGACTTAGAGAGCTTAGAAGGCTGCTTTTTTTGGAGACAAGCCCTTTAAGACTCCAGAGGCTATTTTTCTAATAGCTGGGTACCATTTGCTTTCTTCACCACACTTTGTTATAGCACCCATATCTTCAATGACCTCCTCATGAGAGTGAAGAACATGTCATAATAACTGATTTTTTTTAATATTAGGGCTACCATCAAGTGAGAGCATAAAATCCATTCACATATATGGTTTATATATTTCCCAGGGAACATTTATTCTTAAATATATTTTCTGTAGGTCAAGAATTTATGAGTAACTTAGTTGGATGGTTCTGGCTCAAGTCCTCCTGTGAGACTGTAGGCAAGGTGTTGGAGCTGCATTTATCTAAAGCAGGGGTTCTCAACCTTCCTAATGCCATGACCCTTTCAAAAAGTTCCTCATGCTATGGTGACCCTCAACCATAAAATTATTTTCATTGCTATTTCATAGCTGTAATTTTGCTACTATTATGAATCATAAAGATATGCAGGATGTCTCTTCATTGCTACAAATTGAACATAATTAAAGCATAGTGATTAATCACAAAAGCAATATGTAATTATATATTGTGAGATATTTGTTTCTAATTACAAATCAATGAAATTTTGTCTTGATGCATGGGTTATGATCTTCACACTGGGTGCTCATATGTGGGCATGTCTGCATGTGGTTGCACTGACCTGGAGATAATAGAGAAGCAGAGTTTTCTGATGACCTTAGGTGACCCCTGTAAAAGGATGGTTTGACAACTCTTCCCCCCCATGGGTGTCACAACCCCCAGGTTGAGAACCACCGATGCAAAGACTTGATTGGAGGTGGAGGCTCCACTTCCAAGATGGGTTATTCAGATGCCTGGCTTCTAGCAGGCGTCCTCGGTTTCTCTAAGTTTCTCTTAAGTGGACCTCTCCATGGGCTGCTTGAGTGTTCTGACAAAATGGACACTGTTTCCCCCCAGAGAGAGTGGCCCAAGGGAAAGAGGCAGATGGATGTCACATGTCTTTTATGGTCTTGTCTAGGAAGTCATAAGCTATCAGGTCCACTGTAGTCCATTTGTTTTCAAGGAAATCACCAAATCCAGTTCTTATTCAAGGGGAAGGAAATTAGGCTTTATCCTGTGGGGGGGAGGGGTAGTTTGAAAGGTGGGGATGTGTGTTAAGAGGTTTGCTCTGAGTCAAAATCTACTAGTTGGCAGTGAGTTTGGTTTGGGTTTAAGGATTAGCTAGCTAGTTTCCAAGACCCCAGTGATCCTCACTTGCTAGTACTCACATCCTTTGTAGGCCCCTGCTATAGCTTCTGAGAGCTGGTCTGTATGACCATGGAGAAGTGAGAGTAAACCAGTTCCAAGGTCAGGTTATAAAAAAAACCCTCAGATTCTCTCTAATGTATACTTCTGCAAAGCTCATGCCTGGACCTGGCTGAACTCACAAGTCATTGCTTGGGGGTTCTTGGGAGTCAGGTTGCTGGTTCTTTACCCATGTCATGAAGGAGAGTTTTGGTTTCTCCTTCTCTTGACTCTTGTTTTGTGGGAAGCAAGCCGCCATGCTTGGTTAGCCTTATGGAGAGAGGCATTTGGCAAGATCCATGTTAGCCTCTAGATAACAGCCAATCAGATGCTGAGGGCATCCAGCATGCCCCAGGTGAGCCTTGTTATGACTGACTGCACCCTCACAAAAGACCCTTAGTCAGAAACTATCCTGCTAAGCTGCTTGGGGACCCCTGACACCCAGAACCCATGTGAAATCCTAAGTGCTAACTGCTTTATCTTGCTACATTTGGGGAGTAATTTTCACAAAGCAATCTAACTATATAGATCACTACATGTGTATTATTTTTGCTTTTTTTTTGTTTTCCAGAAGAAATAAGGCATGTGTGTGTGTCTGCAGAGAAAGGTCAGAGTAAGAGAACAATAGGGTGATCAGCTTGAGTCCTGGGTGGTGCAGACAATTAAACACTGTATGATCAGCTGAAAGATTGGTGATTTGAACCACACAGGACACCTGGAGAAACGGTCTGTGCATCTGCCTCTGAAAGGTCCCCTTTTGCCTCGAAAACCCTATGGTTTGGGATAATAAGAGAAAAAAATTGCACAACTTACATTTTATAGGTAATTCAAAGTGCTACAACATCTACTTGTTTCATACATAGCTTTTGAGTACCTCCTTGGTGCTAGCACTGGCTACCACGGTCCCAGACCTACACAGAGATGGCACATACCCATTCCCATTGGACTTCATGTACAAGGAGGTTACAACTCTCCTCCGCCTTGGGAAAGAGCCAGCAGCCCATCTCCCTGGTGGTCCCCCATCGAGTGCCTTGTGGATTCACCCAGGCTCTGGCTCTGGCCATGAGCTTTGCAAGCCCATGGATTCTGACTTGACAGCACACCAGAAGCAGTTCTACACTCTGGGGTAAATCCATTAACCACACTCATGAGACTGCTGCATAAAACCAGAAGGTCAGTTTATGAATTTACAGTGGAAATTCTAACTGCCACAGGGATAAGCCTCCTCCCTCTCATCCTCCTCATAGCCAGGCCTTGTCTCTTTCTTGCCTACCCTCTTTCTTGCTCTTAACAAATATGTAATACGAAAATTTCACGAGCGAGGAATACAGAGCTGCAGGCTGGAGAAACAATGGTGAGTGAGAGTCCCTCCCACGGTCTGATGGTGAGAGGAAACCCTAAAGAAAAAAATACAAAGAGGAATGTTCAATGTCTTTTGTTATCACGGGGCCCTGTAAGGATCTAATGCCATAAGGGCCCTTGATATCAGCTCCTTTTTTTTCTCTCCCCACCACCCCCCACCACATAAAACAACTTTAAAAAATTATTCACCTATATTTTTCTTTATTTTTCAGACCCAAGAACATCTTCAAGGATGACACAGGGGAAGTCTATGAAAACAGTTAGCTGTGGAGGTGAGATATATGTGCCAAAAACTGGATTCCCAGATGACAGCCTGTGGAGGATCAGCAATTGAATGAAATGGGATTAGAGGCTCCTGTCAGCCTGGACACATGGCCTTGCTTGGCACCTTTAGGCTACGAGGGTCTGTGTTGGCTTTCTGTTCCTTCTCTGGAACTTGGGGTTTGGTCTAGAACAGTGGTTCTCAACCTGTGGGTCATGACCCCTTTAGAGGCTAGAACAACCTTTTCACAGGGGTGATCTGTTTCATAACAGCAGCAAAATTACAGTTAGTAGCAACGAAAATAATTTTATGGGGGCGGGGGGTTACCACAACATGAGGAACTGTACTAAATTGTCGCAGCATGAGGAAGATTGAGAACCACTGATTTAGAACAACACAAGAAAGAGGTCTTTTGAGCTACACAGATGCTGGACAGCTTGGGTAGCCTCACACTAGGAGATCCCCGAGGACTCCCACTGTCTACCTCCCACCTTCTAAAGGTGATTTCCGATGGCTACTAATGGAAAGGTCAGTAGTCAAAGTTTCCAGTTGCTCTGCAGATGAAAGGGTCTGGCTATCTTCTCTCATCAAGACATCAGCCAAGGGAACTCTAAGAAGCTGTTCTGCACCATTCTGACTGTGAACAAAAATCAACTTGATGGCACACACTAACTAGGTCTGCTAAAGACCAAGGTCATCAAAGGATAATGAAAATGCCTTGTCTAAAACATTCAAGAAATGTTCCTCTCTGAAGTCCATTCTAAGCATCTCCTCAAAATGGTCTGGTGAGCTGTCAAGGAGAGACAACCCTGGCTTGGATTCCCGTTGTAGCCTTGCCACCTCCTAACTTAGTGATGCTGGGCAGAATTACTTCTTGAAGACGCTGCATCCTTATGTGTAAGTTTGAATAATGATAGCTTTCTCTTAGACTGCAGTAGAAATCCTGGTGGCATAGTAGGGTACAGTATTGAACTGCTAACCATAAAGTCAGTGGTTCAAACCAACCAGCTGATTCACACAGCACCCCCTATAAAGATTTAAAGTCTCAGAAATTCCATAGGACCGTGGTCCTCTGTCCATAGGGTCTCTATGAATCAGAACCAATTCAAGGGCTGTAAGTTTGGGTAAGGCTTCACAAGAGATGCTGTGTGTGCCCTGCTCAGGCCAATTGTCAGCTGGGGCAGGTAGGCAGACAGGTGTGGTTTAGGTTCCTTCACAAGGGTGGAGCACAGGAGCTTCTCTGCTACTTTATACTCCTGCTCAGTTTTAGCACACCCAAAGGATAAAGCCCCAGCTTCACAGTTCCTGCAACAATCAATTCTAGGATTCATTCTGCACTTCTCAGGAATTCTCCAGAGAGTTGCCTAAAGGGTGACCTCAATAGCTCACTTAGACTAGTTTTTCTCCCTGTCCCTGTCTCATTCCCCAGTCTTCCTGTCTTCTCCAGCAACCCACTCCTCTCAGGCTCTGTTTGTGAGGGGTCTTAAACAAGACAAACTTACTTAGGACATTTTCCATAGGATATCTGGTTGCAGTAAGTGCTTATTAAGCAATAACTCATTTTATTTTATTTATATGGGTTAGATATTGAACTTCTAACTGCCAGATCAGCAGTTCATACTTGGAGAGGAATATGAGAGGTTGTCTGCTCCCATAAAGATATACAGACTCAGAAACCACATACATGGGGGAGGGATGGATAAAAAGAGTAGCTGCCACTCAAGTACTTCCTCAATGCAAGAACACATTGTTATATTAAGTTGGCATTCCATGATGTTCGCCTTCCCAACACAATAGCTGAAGACAAATGTGCAGAAGCAAAAGTGGTGAAGAAAGCTGATGGTGCCCAGCTATCAAAAGATATAGCATCTGGGGTTTTAAAGGCTTAAAGGTAAATGAACAGCCATCTATCTGAGAAGCAAAAAAGCCCACAAGGAAGAAGCACACCAGCCTGTGTGACCACAACCTGTGTGACCATGAGGTGTCAAAGGATCAGGTATCTGGCATCAAAGAACTAAAAATTAAATCATTGTTAATGAGAAGCAGAACAGATTGGGGACCCAACTGTGAGCAGTGAAATGAGCAGGGTCCTTTCCTAAGATGATATATATAATCTCTGGACAAGAGACCACGCCTCTTTTCTTTGGGGAATTGAAATGTTGAAAGCAACATCTTCCTGCTCCTATCTCCTGCCCTAACTTCAGTCACCCCTCAGCTACCTACCCCATACCCTTTTCCAATAGCAAACCCATTGATGCTAAGACCATTCAGACTCACAATGTGTCCCAGGAGAAGTGTTCTCTGCAAGATTGTCTTGGTTATGATGTGTAGAGTGAAGTTATGGAGTCTTTCCTCCACCGTGCTGCTGTGTGAATTGTGACCCATCAAACTTGCAGTGAGCCAACTGCTTGTAGCACTGGGAATCCTCCCTTTTCCCCAAGTGAAGCCAACCCCCAGAGAGGTTTACAGAGATGATCATCAGTTTTACATTCAGCATTTTTTGGTTTCAACTTTGTGCTTCCTCTCCAATTAAATCCCTTCGTCATATGTGGGAGTTACATAATCTGGTGTCACCTTGAGACTATTGAAAGTGAAGGGATGGTGTCTATCCTGTCAATTCATCGGGTCACAGCCTGGCAACCTCATTTGGAGGCACGATGGATATAAATAGCTCACTGGAGACCAGTGGTGAGAGTGGTGATACTGGAGGGTTGAGGGGAGGTGGAGTAGAAAGGGGGGACCAATTATAAGGATCTATATAGAACCTCTTCCCTGGGAGACAGACAACAGGGAAGTGGGTGAAGGGAGACATCTGACAGTGTATGATAAGACAAGATAATAATAACTTACAAATTATCAAGGATTCCTGAGGAAGGGTGGAACAGGGAGGGAGGGGAAATATGAGGAGCTAATACCAAGGGCTTAAGTAGAAAATGTCTTGAGAATGAGGATGGCAACAAATGTATAAATATGGCTTGCATACAGTAGATGTATGTATTGATTGTGTTAAGAGTTGTTTGAACTCCCAATAAAATGATTTAAAAAAAAATAGCTCACTGGAGGCCAGAACATACAGTCCCTGTTAGACATTCTTGTTGCAAGCCACATGGAACTATACTGATAGAGCCAAAGCTTTGGAGCTGGAGGAGTCACATGGAGACCTATGCAAGCACTAAGATGCTATCACAACTGCATCCACAAGACTTTCCACCCACTGGTCTGTGATTGCCCTGCACTCAGTGTCAGTGAATGTGTTTCATGAGTCTGAAGATGAATTAATACTAATAGATTAGTATCAGACATATGGGCTAATATTGATCTTATGGACTTGATCTGGTCTGGGTTCAGATGTTTTCTTAATATATGATTGCTCTTTGATATAAAATGTCTATGAATTTGTTCCTCTAGTCCACAAGAACTAACATAACATGTCATCTCTTATCCCACTTCCACTTCCTTCCTGTGTTGTACAGGGTTCTCTAGAGAAACAAAACCAGGACACTTAAGATTTTATATATCTATATCTATCTATCTATCTATCTATCTATCTATCTATCTATCATCTATCTATCATCTATCAATCATCTATCTATTTGTGTGTATATATATTAATATAACAGCTAATTAGTACATAGAGCATTACAGAGGGCTCAGTTCAACTAACTTTTGTGGAACAGTTAATATACTGAAAGTCCTTCAACTCAGGAGGGTTGTTGGGTCAATGCTGCCATTGGCAGCAAACAGGAGGGCAGTTCATCAACAGTCAGACAGATGACAGGATCCAACAGTCAAGCTCAAGCAATGTATATGCCAGCTATGTGGTGAAGCAGGTCATAAAAGAACCTCAAGCTCTAGTGACATGATCCATAGGTTGAGTGTTCCACAGGTAGTGTAGCTCACAAGTTGAGGCAGAGAACTAGCAGCCACACACTAGTCTGCTCACCAGAGAGCAAGAGAGAGACAGGCAGGACTTCCTGAGCCATTTATCTCTTTGCCCTCCTATCAGACTTCGACCTTATTAATCCCACATGTTCCTATTGGCCCAGTTGGCACAATAAACCTACCTATCACATTTTCTCTGTTTCCTGTTTCCATTTTGCCTGCTTTCCTAACTCTCTGTGCTTTGGTAAATGCTGTCTTTTCCATTTGAAATCTTAAATGGGTGATCATTCTAACCTACAAGTGAGTGAGTTCAGTCTCAGGACTGATGGGTGGCTAAGGGCCATAGTCTTAGACATTCCACTAGTAAACTTGAACTCTTTTATGAATATGAAATTTATCCCAGCTTTCCCCCCTCTCCATCCAGATCCTTCTTATGTGGTCACTGAGCATCATCTAGTTCTTCCAGTCTCAGGGTTGTGGAGATTAATATTTGAAAGATCCATTAGTTCACTGGACTAATTGTTACCATATGCCTTTATATTGTCAGCATCCCCCTTTTCTTTAGATGGAGAAAGACACCTTAGCTGACTGCTCACCAGCTGGTAAGACCTTAGTAAGCACTGCTCATCAATGCAGGAGGTAGAACATTGTCTTTGTGAGCTGTGTTACTTCAATTAATGAACCTTGGTGTCCCACGAGACTATAGACCTGAGCCGTTAGGTCAAGCAACTTATTTCCTAGTGGAAGTTGGTTATGTCTAGAAGTTTTTCATAATTTGGCCCAGTGTGTATTCTATCACATTTATGATATTATGCAGCAAAGGAAAATACATATAGACAGCCTCTGTCAGACATGCTCCCGCTCTTCCTCACATACCTGTCAGTCCAAGCATCTACTGATAGAGCACCATGATTGCTGGATTGTGTATATAACAAGATTTGCCGGATTCAAGTGGGAGGAGAATGCTCTGAAAATGATGATGGCGGCATATGTGCAAATATGTTTGACAGACTGGATGAATGTATGGATTGTGATAAGAAATGTAAGAGCCCCCCATAAAAGCATTTTTAAAAAAGAAAAAAACTGTATGTTCTAAAAAAAAAGATTTGTTTTTGTTACATTTAATTCTTGAACCTCCCAGTGTCTTCCTCTGCCTCCATCATTTTTATAACTTCTTTATTACTGCATATTGTACCCTTTGGACCTGATTATCACCTGCCTACTCCTTGGACAATAATTTCCCTCCCTCTTTTCCAGTCCTACTGTTGATAACAACCAAATAATTTTTTTTCAGTTTGAAAACCTTTTCTTGACTTTTTTTAAAAAATGATTTTATTAGGGACTCTTACAGCTATTATAACATTCAATGCATTTCTGTATCAAGCATATTTGCACACATATTATCATATTCATTTCCAAACGTTTTCTACTTGAGTCCTTGATATAAGCTCCTCTTTCCCCTCCCCACCCCCTTTTTTAAATGAATCATTTTATTGGGGCTTCATACAACTCCCATCACAATCCATACAAACATCAATTGTATGCAGGCCACATTTACACACTTATTGCCATCATCACTCTCAAAATTTCCTCCCTCCCTCCAGGCCCCCAGTATCAGCTCCCTATATTACCCTTCCTCCCCCACCCTTCCCCCTGAACCCTCAGTAATTAACAAATTGTTATTTTTTTCATACTGTGCACTGCCCATTGTGTCCCAACACTCGCTACCCTGTTGCCCATGTCCCAAAGAGGAGGCTACGTGTAGATCCCTGAAGTTAGTTCTCCCTTTCTATTCCTCTATCCCTCCACCCTACTGGTATTACCACTGCTATGCTAGTCTTGATGGATCATCTATCCTAAATTTCCCATGTTTCCAACTTCACTGTACATCTCCTGGTCTAGCTGGATTTATGTGGTAGAAATTGGGTTCATGATAGTGGGTGGGAGGCTGTATTTGGGAACTAGAGGAAGGTTACATATTTCATTGCTACTACCCTGTATCTTAACTGGCTCATTTCCTCCTTGTAACCCCTCTGAAAGAGGATGTCACCTCACCTATTGATGGGCTTTGGGTCCCCAATCTGTACTCCCCCTCATTAATAATAATATAATTTTAGCTCATTGATGCCTGACATCGGATCCCTTCACCACCTCATGATCACACAGGCTGGTGTGCTTCTTCTCTGTGGACTTTCTTGCTTCTGAGCTGAATGGCTGCTTGTTTACTCAAGCTTTTAAGTCCCCAGATGCTATATCTTTTGGTAGCCGGGCACCATCAGCTTTCTTCACCATATTCGCTTATGCACACATTTGTTCTTGACTTTTTATAACTAAAACAATATTTACCTTTTTGTGATTGACTAATTTTACTTAGGGGAAAGGTAAGGTATTCTACTCTATTAATGATTTAGTCTCAGAAACTTACAGAAGAAGCTCTACTTTGCTCTATAGGGGTGCTGTCAGTTGGTGTCAATTCAATGGCAATGAGTGAAAGCGAGTGAGGCTTTCACTCAGCAGGATGTCCTCCAGCTTCATCCATGTTATGAGATGTTTCACAGGTTCATCTCTATTCTTTAGCATTGTGTAGTACTCTAGTGTGTCTATGTATGAAGGTTTATCTAGCCATTCTTTCGCTGATGGGTACTTGGGTTGTTTCCTTCTTTTTGCTATTGTGAATAGTGCTTCAATGAACATGGAATGTTGTGGGGGTTTTGAATCATTTGATTGGAGGCTCGCTCATACAACTCTTATCACAATCCACATATATCAAGCACATTTGTACATTTGTTGGCTTCATCATTCTCAAAACATTTGCTTTCTACTTAACTCCATGGTATCAGCTCCTCATTTCCCCCCTCCATCCCTCCTCCCTCATGAACCCTTGATAATTTTTTATTTCAATCATTTTATTGGGAGCTCATATAGTTGTAGTCACAACATATACATACATGCTTTGTGTCAGTATTTACATCTTTTTGGGGGGAGAGGGGTGGTCTCCTACAACTCATCACAATCCATACATCTTTCCATTGTGTCAAGCACATTTGTACATTTGTTGCTATCATCATTCTCAAAACATTTGCTTTCTACCTGAGCCCTGGCTATCAGCTTCTCATTTTCCTCTTCCCACTCTCCTCTCCCTCATGAAC
Source organism: Nesogale talazaci (assembly GCA_004026705.1). Lineage (NCBI taxonomy): Eukaryota > Metazoa > Chordata > Mammalia > Afrosoricida > Tenrecidae > Nesogale > Nesogale talazaci. The sequence goes on from PVJH01045115.1 coordinate 10,600, forward strand.
CCTTGATAATAAATTATTGTCATTTTGTCATATCTTACACTGCCCGAGGTCTCTCTTCACCCACTTTTCTGTTGTCCATCCCCCAGGGAGGAGGTTATATATAGATCCTTGTAATCGTTTCCCCCTTTCTACTCCACCTTCCCTCCATCCTTTGGTATCGCCATTCTCACCACTGGTCCTTAAGGGATCATTTGTCTGGGATTCTGTTTCCAGTTCCTATCTGTACCAGTGTATATTTTCCAATCTAGTTGAATTTGTACTGTAGAATTGGGATCATGATAGAGGGGAGTTGGGAGAGGGGCATTTAAGAAGTAGAGGAAAGTTGTATATTTAATCATTGCTACACTGCACCCTAACTGGCTCATCTCCTCCCTGCCACTCTTAGAGTATACTTTAGCCATCCCTGTTGTGGCTCCTGCTATTATTTTTAGATGAGCTCCAAAGACCTTTGGGAAAACTTTCTTTTCTTTCTTTTCTAAGTGAATAAAATGGGACCTGGAGGATTTCCTCCAAGCCACCTAGCTTCTAACCTCAGACTTTGGACTCCCCTTCCAGTGTCCCGTGTTCTGTAACCTCCTGTGTTCATTCTCTATAGCTAACTGGACAACCTGCTAGTTGTAGATGTGTGTGTGTTATTCCTGGATGTGTAGATGGTGTCTCACCCAGCCTCACTGTCCCCCAATTATTTTGACCTTGCCCCTTCTACCTTAAATAAATAAACACAATGTCTGAAACACCACTACTGTATTCATGCCTTTGTGCTCTCTTCTTTTGGCAGTGGAAATACTGACAACTACTTTTAACTAGTAGATCAGTCATTCATATGATCCTCTTTCCTTCAGAAGGGAAAGACTCAGAGAACAAAGTGCTTCTAGTATCTTCGAGGAATGGATTAAAGAAAAGCATTAGAGAAAGGTGTGTCACTGGTCCTCAAAAAAGAAGAGATGATATAAATAGGGAGTTGAGGGTTCCTGAAGATAGACTGCATTTCAGAATCTTCTGTCACCATACCCCCTCTCTAGTTAAATGGTCCTACCTGGAATCACACCAGCAAACCAGTCTTCCCTCTTTCTCTCTGCTTCCTATGGGTAGTCTCCATCTCCCACTTGGAAAGGGGAAAATGCCAGTCATGAATTTTCTCAGCCTGCTTGTGGCTAGAATATGTGACCTATTCTAGGCCAATGAGACAGAAAAGGAGTCATGTGGAGTTGCTTTTAGGAAGGTATGTCTCCTTGATTGCAGAGGGAGATTGAAGAAAGGAGGTAAATGGTTGTCTTTGCAAATGTAATCGAGGACACAGAGGCTTGCACCACTGTAGCCATCTTGCTTTGGGAAGCTTCCAGGGCTAAGGACAAAAACTACCACAATGAGGATTGGGATGTGAAAATCATGCTCCTGGATGATGCCAGTTTAATGAAGAAATGACAGCTCTGTGACAGGCCAACGCCTCGACTTCTTGCCGGTTAGATAGTAAATATTCTTATAATTTAAACCACATTTAATTGGGAGGGTTTTGTATTTGCAGCCAAAAATTATTCTAATACTATGCTTTGGACTTATTCTCAAGAAGTTTTCTTGATGACATCTAATATTTTGGACTCTAAAATCTACTTTTTCTTTGACTTTGGCTTGTATTTGTTATTTCTCAACATTCGATTCATGTTCTTTTCAAAGCTGTGCAGTTACTTTCATTCTCATGCAGTTGTCTTCAACCTTGTCTTCTATTTCCTCAAACGTCATAAGCGTGGTCTGCTTCTCATCTGTGCCTGACCGTGACACTATCTAAAGTCTTAGCTGCTGGCTGCTCTTTGGGCTGTTCTTCATTCACGGTGCCTTGTTCCTTTCCCCCCAACAAATGCCACTGCCATCGAGTCATTTCCGACACCCAGGAAGCCTATCCAGGGTTTCTGAAGCTGTACAGCTTTACAAAGCAGACAACCTCACCTTTCTCCCTTAAAGTTGCTGGTGGTTT